>JADWOT020000010.1:11531130-11640745 GCA_036345935.2 Taenia hydatigena
ATCACAGCTCGGCGAGGGGGATGCAGACATCAGGAACAGTGAGGATTCGGAGTTTAGAGAGTTTCGTGCTGTTCCACGTTCAAGTGATGCCAAAGAATACAGTGAATCGTTCCAGCGTTCCCTTTCCCTCTCGACCCATGGTCTCCTTCATGAGCCTCACGATGGTAGCCGTGTTTCCACACCAACCAATTGCACTTACAATACGCCTTGAATAGCCGACCTCTCGTCTGCATTCCATCCACACACCATCGGCATTTGAACCTGCGACACGAAAGCAGCAAGCACGGGTCGGGTAAGGCCTCGATCAGTACGAGGGAAATAAGGTCCACACAGAGGTGCTGGTTTTATGTCTGCATGAGCAATTACTATGCAACCGTATCACGTGATGTAGTAGGCGCCAGCTCACGTCATCCACGAATTCGACATCATTTATCCAGAATGACACAGGCCACTACCAGTGCCTGTGCACGACGAAGTGCGATGTTGAACAAAGCTTCTCGTGAAAGAAGACGTCCACAATCGTGGATACCCGTACCACCCAAAGACGTCAACCCAGTCAGCAATTGGACATTTGATCGGTGTAGACGTCCATCAGTCAGTGGAAGTCCCGCACACAGTGGTAATTCCTGAGAGCCTTCATTTGTTAAGCAAACTTCATATTCCCCAGTGTCTATATTACGCAAGACTGCGCAAGAGACGATAATTCCCCCCAATTTCGAGGGCAATGCAGGATGGGATGGAGGGAAAGGAAAACCACCTTTGTGACCAACCTCTCATGCATGTCAGGCCAGTCTCTGAGTAACACGCAAAGACCTCATTCAGCTCAATCAGACCAAAACGTCCTTCCACCTCACAACTGCAATCAAAACACTCTCTCCTCTCACGTCCTCACCCAAAAACAAATCGCAATCGGGATGTTTGAAAAACCGAAGTGATGCGACAAGCATGGAAACTGTTATTTCTCTACGACACGCTGCACACGCGCTGCGACCTGGTCGCCGTCAGCTGGATTCCAGCCAGGATCAAACATTACCATACGGTTTGCATCAATGGCATGTAGACCACAACCACTCGTCTCACTGCTCCACATGAAGACAAGCTCTCGCGACCGTGCGACGAATACACAGGTTTTGAAAAGCAATAGACTTACTAGATCTGCCTACAACACAAGAGACCATCCTCTCTTAAAACGAAGCTATACGTGGAAGTGGAAGTCGTAGGGCTTATCCAGAGAATAGGACGAGGAACGACTATTACAAATAAAGCGCATAAAATCCACTTATCAACTATAGTGAAACTTACAACTTGAGACAAGAAATCAACCTATCTTCCACGCAATAGTATAGTCCAAATCACAAAAGCCCCAACACTCCACCCACCAAGAGTCTGCAAGTGGATTGATGTCCACTCTTCACAACATAACAAAAGGCAAAAGAGACTCCACTTCTCCAAGCAATCGAGTTTAAACCTTTCTTTTAAAAAAACATCAGCTTTTACGAGAAGATTGCGGCAATGAGTAGAATCAGCACAAAGTAGTGTCATAAGGAAGACGTGGACAACTGAACAACATTCATTAAAAACGAAATCCATCCTCGGTTACGACAAGTTGAATGTGGTTGCGGAGCAGCGTGATGACTCCCTAGAGCGCGACTTATCCCCGTCCCAAACTCTCCTACAAGATCTCTCCGTACCCTCTCTCTTACCCGTAATAAGGGTGTTGAGGCGCGTTCTGACTTATAGTAGCAAGGGCGGTAAGAGGGAAGAGGAGGAACCCTCTACAAACAAAGTGCTAGGCTTAGCCTAATAAAGAAAGCATGAAAGTGACAATACGCCTCCAATAAACACTTCATTCATAAGCATTTCCGAGACACGCATCCCAGGATGCTTCTTTTGACAAGTAATAAATGTGCACAGTTAGGTGGTTTACACAAGGCGCACCAAACAGTCAGACTCACTCAAAGTCGCATCCTCTTCCCTGCTATTTGGCCGCTTTTCGATTAACATCAGCAGAAGGAGCCTACGAAATCGCTCAACATCCAGCAAAATCTGGCTGCGTCCAAAAATGTGAAACAAACCACGAGACAGTCCTCCTCAAATCCACAAAACAATGCGAAGAAGCAAAGCGGCTGCAAGTTTTCTAACCACAAATGGGTCGATTAGAACTTACTCAGTCGACACACCTGTGCGCAGTGGGAAAAAAGAACACTTATTTGGAGGGAACGATTACAGCCTACTGTAGATTTCAACAAGTGGAATGACGCGAACTGCCGTTTCTTGCCTATCAGCATCCAGTACACTCAATCCGGTAACAGACAATTCAGCGTACTTTGTAGTCAACACATACATCCTGTCCCAATCGAAATTCCCAAACAGCACATGCATATTCATTGAGGCCCGCTATACACAACCTTCCTCCGTCAGGTTCGAATGACAATACGAGTAATCGACCAACGTACGCCATCTGCCCCTCCAAACGGAGAGCGACACCAAGGTGCGCAAAATGAACAAAGCCTACCAATGGTACGACCAAATGTCAATGAGCACAAAAGTTAGAACTACCAAAATTTAAAATATACCAGTGCTGGGGAAAGCATCCAAACCAGCATTGGACCCCCACAGAACACGCAGTGACTGTAGCCGGTGCAAGACGACTACACCTCGCAGTCAGATGTCACACCTCATCTAAGTACGCAAACAGCAAATAGTTCGCATAATAAATAGGGGATCTTCCAAATATGCATGAATGTGCATTTATACGCACCTATTAATTTGCCTACCACGTCACAACGCAAGTTTCACGGTAGGGCACCGCTCGCATCCCGCCTCGCTGATTACCAAGAGCACCTTCAGCGGTGGCAGAGCCTCAACGAAATACCTGTTTTTTGCACACTCGTAGGGAACATAGCTGATATGCTGTCTCATTCGTTCAGTCGTCCCGATTCCCTGCGGCAGAATTCGAGATGCTTGCATCCATCCATCACCTGCGTCAACAAATATTCCATCTAAAAATATCTTCACATCTGCAAGAACAACCTGGCATTTAAAAAGCAATGCCAACCATAGTGATGGGTCGACACTTTGTGTGGCAACAGTGCAGACTGCATACTGACGCCTCAGTGGCTGCGGAACCTTTACGACCTTGCCTTAGGCTTGTCCAGATTGCATCTGCTGAAGTTGCAGGAGACGACATTTAGTTCACCAATGGAGGAGGAAGTACTCAAACACCCTTTTGAAGAGCACAACAGCTGCAGTCGTGTCCAATGAGCACGACAAATCCCACTGACATGATTATTCCAATAATTCTGATAACATGACTGCCAAATTGCATTTGTGGGAAGACTTTGGGAGAAGGACACACTACTAGCTTGTCAAAGCACAACATACATCACGTCGTAGTGCTGCAATTCCTCGTACCAACCTGCAGCCAAACGATCCATCACCTTCATTGCTTGTAACCGGGTGGGTGCTTGATCATCCGTTCTTAATCCAATCATCCACGTTATCTGGCGTTGTCCAAAGTGTCTGACCACTGTGCATAACAAGAGATAAACTCGAGTAAACATTCATCGTAACTTGGTGCGAATGTCGTTTATGAACTTTGCCTCCGTCATGTGTGTACTTGTCTCTTACCTGATGTTAGGTGTTTCAAGCCACGTTGCTGCTGAGGTTTGGGGTGGAATGGCATTATAAATAAACTCATGCCTGGTAGCCGTTGCTACGCGAAGCAGATATTCACGTAGACATTTCTACAGCTGTGTGAGTGATCGGATTTGGTGCTAAAGCAAACACAGCAGCCAAAGGCATTCATCTGAGTGCAAGAATAAGGATTTGCTGAAGGGTGGATTTGTCAGTCGCTATTGAAAGTGATGCGTGGTCGGAGTCTACTCACCTTCGGTCTACTTCACATCAACCACCTTACCATCTCTTTCTCTCTCTCGATCCACTTTAACCCTTCTAACCTCCAACGCTGCTATTCCAAAGACCTCAGAGGACCAAAAGAAATGAACGTCACATGCGCAGATCTAGTATTGCTACTTATTGCGGCAAAATAGTAAGTTGCATTCTCGAGTGTGTCGTTTGGTAGAAAGCCATACATGCTGCATGCATCACTCAAATACATGGTCAGGCAAATGAATGAGTGAATGAACTGAGGAAAACATGGAAAGAAGAGGAAAGAGAATACGGAATGCAGTGCAGCACTGTGCAGAGGCATTCGATGATGATCATTCCCCATCCCTTCCTCTACTTCCCTTCTTGCTTCCTTTTAGCTGCACAGTCATGTTGCTTCGCCTTCACTGAAGAGGTATAATCACTGCCATTGTCTCCCCTGGCGCAAGGCAACAAGTGGCCTAAAATGCATCTCCGCAAGCTCCATAGCAATCACCAGGTGTGAGTCCCCAATTTCTTTGCCCGATTCATAACTCTTATTGCTCCTACTCTCCCCAACTGTCCCAAAGGTGTCCTTTCAAAAGGCAACATCAGAGATAAAATGGCCGAGGACAAGCAGTCTCGTCAGGGCAGCGCACTTAACCCAAAGTACAGTCGTGTCGGTGATTCTCCTCATTTCCTTTCGTCTTCTTTGCATGCACTATGATGCACGACAGTCGCTTAAGGTGAGAAGCACAAAGGCAAGTGATGTCTGCTCCCACATAAAACCACCCACGAGGGATGCTGTTCAGAGCTCACACCAGACGACATTAGGAAACCGCGCGGCACGTGCTACAAATCGATTCACACGTGCCAGCTTCAAAGAGGTCAATCAAACAGCAAACCATCAGAGATGCTCTTCTACACCTTGTATCGTCTTCTGACATTCATCCTGCTTCGTGCTGTGGTTCCTGCTATTCACTTATTTGTCGGTGCCCCCAACTCACTTTGTCTCCTCCTCGCCTCTGGTCTTCGTTTCATCCTCTGTCTCCTTTGCCCCCTCTCTCTATCTTGTCGTCACTCCCAACTTCCCACCTTGCCATTCCAGAGACGTCAGAGGACCAAAGCAGACGGGTGTGGTAGAACCTAGAGGTGAGTTGTGCTACCAACCTCCTCCTCCTCCTTCTCCCTCTCCTTCTTTTCTCCTCTTCCTGTACTATCTGTCCCTCCTTCTTCCTTACTTCATTTGCGTGCGTCAATTCACCAGGAGACCTCCTAATGTGATAACAATTTGCCCGACATTCATGTCCCACTATGGAAGCACTGCAGCACGGTTCGCATGACTAGGCTTGACCAGATCTCGCTAGATTGGACGTGATCACAACTGACGAGAATGGCTACCTAGGCTAGATTATGACAGACCTATATGAAATAGGAAAGAAGAGGGTGCGTGGAGCCATCTGATCTAGCGTACACGCCTCATCCTCAGAGACGCCTTATGCACTGCCATTCAAGTCAGCACCAACACCAACTTGGCCCATCCAATCCACTCGGCACAAATCCGTGCCATGTGAAATGAGGCTCTCTCTTTCCTTTTCGTCGATGTTAGACACCAAGGTACACACACAAGAAGTGGGCCCGATGACGTGCTTGAATTGGCTGGAGAGGAGCCCAATTAGTTAAAAGTGGATGCTGGAAGAAGCAGAATACGGAGGATTGTACCCTAGCCTGTGAAGCGAAAGCGTTTACTGGAGGGTGAGGTCAAATATTCGCATCTCTTCACATTACTTCATTGCAGGTGTGTGAACCTACTGTAAGCACCGAACCTACAACCGCGCATTTGATGTCACTTTATTTGAGTGCAACTGACATCAACGCAGCGTTGTTGTGCCTTCGGAGGGAAGTAGACTAATTTATGCGAGAGCCCATTTCTGTGGTGCGACAACTGATCACCTAGATTGGACCAGGAGCCGACCAGATGAACAAAGTTTCCTTGCGTCAAACTTCCTTCCGTTGAGATAGTCACCATAGCCTTTTATAATGCAGTATGATGCACAAAGACTAAGTCACTTATGCCTCCCACCTAGATATGCCCAAATTTTGATTTTTGGATGTTTCAGTCGACTGATTGACATGCCTCTGCTAGATTACTTGCCTAGTTCGCAGCCACTTTGATTGGTTTCCGCAAAAGCCAAATGGGCAACTTACTAAAGCTGCCCAAAATCGAACGGCCATCTCGCAAAAACTGTGCATCCGCCAGCTACATCAAGCATTTACAAAGAGGTACGCAATGCTAACCACGTCATTGCTGTCGCTGTTGCACTCAATATGAACCACCCATTGGCAAGTGGGGTGCAGCGATTGCAAACTGCCTTCTCAACCCTCGACTACGCTCGCAATTCCAGTCTCTGCATCAGGTGAGGAGAACGTCAGGCTGAAGAGGTGAGTGCTCATGCATCAGTGTTCAAAAGTTGGAAGTGGTGGACTTTAAGCGGCTAGGCGTAACTAATGCCGCAGGGCCAAGGGATGAAGAAGTAGTTGACATGCGTTTAAATAAGTGTTGGGGTTGCGGAGACACTGCCAAGCAGTGCACGATTTTGCTTCCTCCTCAACTGATGTAAAATCATTGAACATTGTCGCAGCATAGTCTTGTTACTAATTCCTGTCCACCTCTGGTTCCGGACTGCTGAATGAAGTGCAACGGCTACCTAAAACAGCAGACAACATGCCTTGCAGCAAGATGTGGACACTGCGAATGGTCCAATTTCAGTGAGAAATTAAGGTTCATTTCCCCCCTTGTCTTCTCCTTGTCCGCGATCTCATAACACACGGCTACTGTTGCCGTGGTATTGAAACCCAACTTCGGCTCAAATGTAAGAGGAATTTATTTGTTGTCAGCGGGTTCGCAATGCGACAAGTTTAGGCAAAGAAAGTCGTGACATGCTTGTTAGTGTGCAGTCCTCAAGTACATTTCGCTCCCGGTTCTTCGAATGGCTACATCCATAAAAGCGTTGGTGCCAGCAGTGATGCCAGGATGGCTGAAAGGCGAAAAAGAAGAGATTGTCAATGACTACGATTGCAGATTGATGCAGACTTGGCTTCTTAGGAATTATAGAAGTGTGCGTTCCAATGTACTGCCTTGGAGTGCTTCAAAACTATGAAAAGAATACATAATGAAAAATAAGTAGTAACAGGCATTTCATCGAGATGAAGGGATGGAATCCCCAATGCTCTAGAAGCAAGCAGCATCAAACGAAAGCTCGTCATGTTCGACGTATCTTGATAATGCAAATGAGCGTCTCACCGTAGATAGCGAGCATTGCCGTGGGACCTGTGGGAAGCAAAAAGGCAGAGTAGGTGCCTTAGTCAAGTGACACTCGATTGACTGGATCGGTGCATTTAGCTTGGTTAAAAAGGAATCGGTGCATCGACTCACCAGAGGAGGTCGTTGCTGTTTAATTGCGTCAAGAGGGAAGCAAAGTTTAGGCATCGCTTTATTAATTAGTAAGTTATAGTTAAGTTTATGGCAAAGCGGCTTTATCCTGACAGGTGAAAGTGTGTTGCGTTTTGCAAGAGAATGTGTGGAAAGACTCACTGCTAGCCTCGCTTGCCATTGAAGTTGACGTGTCTAGGTGCGCAATGTGGTACGGAAATGCAGGATTCAAGTGCAAAGTGGGTCGACAAAATCAGAAACAGCACTGCATGAAGGGCTTGGCTAGTTAATTTGCACATCCCAAATTCACACATTGAGGCAACACTTTTTTTTATCCTTTTTAAAAGTAAGATGGATGGAGCAGGCTTATTGTGACGTGGGAGAGAACATCTTGCACTAACTAAAGAAAATCGAACGAAACTTCCAGCTAGTGTTGGAAGCAACCGCCGTAACTCACGATAGGATGTTGTAGCTATGAGAAGCAGAAATAGTTGGATAAAGGAAACCAAAAATGGGCAGGCGAGCAGCCAGAATGGCGGCTTACGTGTACGGGTTGATTGTAGCGAATGAAGTCTTAGTTCTGTAAACAAATCGTAGAATTACCGCAGTTAGTCACCAGTAAAATGGGTTAAGATGTTGAACTCGGTGTGAAGCAGATAGTTCGGGAAATGCAGGCGGAGCATGGTCTAGTGTGGCTCAGAGGAAACGCTAGTACAAATCAAACACCTTAAACTGTCCCTCGTGCAGCTTACTAAATGCATCATTCAAAGGCACCGGTTTCCACGAGGAGGAAGAAGTGGCTTTGAATTGACTGCCCGAGCATCGGGACTTTTGCTTACGACACTTCAAAAAGACGCGGCTTGAACTGACCGTGTGGTGTTGTCGCCAGTCAAAACCGAGGAAGAGGATTGTGGAGATGTTTGGGATGTCCTGACATCTACTCTGCTTATCGACATCCTTACAGTGTGACAAAAGGTACCAAACACTAGTGATAACATCGCGTTTGTTGAACCAACACCTCAGCATCCAAGGTACTCTAATATGCAGGAATTGCTTCCTGCGATATTGAACCATGACAAAGCAGTCCTAGCTACTTGAATGTGCTTCACTCTTATTGGAGCAGTTTGCAAACACAAAGAAGGTCTTCAGTGTAAAGAACGTGGCGCTGTCTGACCACTGTGGAATAGGCATGCGTTCGCACTTACCACTGCACGCCGCGATTTCTGGCGATTCACCTAAACCAACGCAACACTGTCAATTACCCCGTAAGGACTTGTGCAGTTTAGGTCTGCCAATAGTTGAGGTGCTCAGGACCATGCATAACTTCTAATCAGCCAAAATGAACCATTGAAAAGGAGGGAAATAGGCCAACCTTATCAGCCCGGACGCTCACTCACTCACTCACTCACCTTCTTGCTCCCAATCAACGGTAACAACGAGGATTTTTCGCCCCACATTCCATTCAAATGTGGTAGAAGTAAGCGCATCATTTCGTGTGAAGTTCAGGGCAAATATTCTCAGGTCAGCTGCGTCATCTCTCGACATATTGCCTTGAATAAGCAGAGGGAAGCTTAATTAGTTGGCTTCATGAAGGCGAGAAATGACCTGGTTGAATGCTCAACAAACTCACGGCAGAAAGACGCTGGATAAGGAGAAAGCACACTGCCCCTCCACTGGCACTTAGGGACTCCGTTCACCGTAAGGAAGACCTGTATTTCGGAGAGGAAAAAGGACAGAATAGACGCAGCACAAAAGGTATGGGCAAGTGATGAAGAGGACTACGCGAGCGTCGTAAGGAGCTTTCCATAGAAAATGCACAGACCGAGGCTTCACCGTTCCTGCCTCCGACAGCAAATTCGATCTCCACATGCGAATGCCCCTTCCGAAATCGGGAAAGTGGAAACGATGTGTTCAAGTCGATTTCATCTATGTGGACAAAGTTGTAGTGATTATGCTTCCTGACTCGTCCTCTTCACAACCCTCAGGCAGTTGAAGGGCTCAGATGGCACATCAACCACATGAACAGTTCCAAATGACCCACTTTCCAAGTCAAGTGTTTGTATCATTAGTTTATTTCAAGAGGGCATCCATCTTGAAGTATTTTGCAAATTCTTCTCCCTCTCCATCCACTCACCTTGCTTTGGCTTCTGGAAGGTACAATTCGGCACAAAGAATGCAGTCGCAAATGATTCTCCTCCACCCCATATTTCCAGCACCTCCACTTTGGACACGTCGTTTACAGTGATGCTGGCACTTTCTAAAATTGCACACAAAGATGTCCTCTTACAGCAACTACAAGATTCAGTCTTTTATCTTTTCGTGCACACACAGACATTGTGCAATTCCAACTACTGCTGCTGCACAAAGTCGACTTGAAGTCGTTTGCTTTGTTGATGCACCAAACAAAGCTCTGATGCACTAGCCCTGGTCGTACTCAAAGCTTTCGGCATTAAAGTAGACGAATAGAGCAAAGAGTTCTCGCTCTTCCACCTACCTGCATTCATTTGGCAGGGCCTACCGAAGACTTCTTCATTGACGTAGCACGTGCCATTTTCAACACTGACTCCAGACCAATGGAAATCCTTCGATATTGCTTCTATTGCCTACAATGAATCAAGAAAAGCTCGCTGTAACCTCTAACATGGCATTTGGGTGCATCAGCCATGTGGCAGGATGGCATTGTGCACTCTGCCTTCCAGCGCCTATGCCAATCGAAGTGGGAAAGGAATGTGTGGTGTGAATTTGGATCTTGAAGAAGCACACGAGAAAGCGTCTATCGTCGTGTTGACAAAATACATCGATTTAAACAAATGTTTGATACATACGGCACTTTTGGGCAAACGAAAGTACATCAGTGGTGATGGTCCCTGCGGTGTTCCAACAATGCGAGAGCCCCACAGAACTGGCTCCGCTTCTGCTGCACAGAAGTAAAAAGCATTTGATCTTTGCCTGATGCATTAATGAGAGCACAATCAGGTACATTTTGAAATGTGCATGCATTCGTCGCTAAATACTCGGCTGTCACTGCAAAGAATGGCCCATTACCAAAGACTAAACTTAACATCGGCGCATGTGTTGGATTATAGCACACGATGACTTGTGCAACACGAAATGAAGTCGTAATGGAGGGATGAATACGTACCCGAGAAGTAGAAGAAAGTAACGAGAAAGAAGGTGAATCTCAGCATGGCACACTCTCCTTGTCTAGCCAACTGTCTCGTGTGCATTTATGTGCTGCTCACTGACCCCTTCACTACGATTGGCTGGTTGGTTGATCGGGTGAGACTGCAGTGGCAAGCATTGCGTGGGTGTCGGTTTGGGGCCTACACTAAGGCCTTACAAGCTTGGTACTTGCGACCAGGCAACGTAAGAAGACCAAAATCGTCTTCTTATGACGTAATCTGATCTTTTCACTGCAAACAAATGTCAGCACTTCTATGATTGTGATTGACGATTATGTCACGACTTCATGTGGCAACATCAGGATGTTGTTCTTCTTGGTGAACTCGCACAAGCAAGTGGCGGTGCATTTAACAATTGTGGTTGACAGTTGAGAGTTTCCTCACCCGAAAGCACTGTGAATAGGCCTTTCATTTGCTTTCACCTCGTTCAGAAGTCCCAACCATCAATTTCAAACGATCGCTTGAGAAATTGCTGCGCCGCAAAGCATTTGTACACACCTTGTGATTTTTAAATCAGTGTAAGCATTATTCTGATGGTCTCACCATCTCAGTGCTTCTGCAACTCACAAAGGTCATTCAAGTTCACGTAGGCACGCCCATGTGAACGATTGAATTAATGAATGAATGAATGAATGGTAACTGAAGGCGTCTGACCAGTCAACTGCAATTGTGTATCAGTGTATGCCAAATTGATCAAAGGCGCAGGTTGTCTCTTTTAACACACGTGTGCGATGGAAAATGTTCAAAGTGGTGGTAGTAGTGGGAAAGCAGACATGAAATAACGAGAAGAACACCAAAGTCAATGTGCTGAGCATCGTGGCAGGTGTGTATGCACATCGTGACGATGATCAGACGTGTAGAGGCTTTGCGATTCAATGCAAATCGGCATGACATGTCGTGGGTGGGCAGACTTCGATTAATTGTATGTCGGATGAAAGACCGCAAAGCAGGGGATGGAGAGGTTAGGCTATTTGGATTTCGCTTTGTATAAATTCCGTAATTATTGCTGCCAGCTCGCCATTCTGTGTTGCTGCCCTCTGCCGTCTCCTTCTCAATCCGGAGGAAAGTGGAGAGATTCGTAGACACATTCAATGGTAGATTCAGCCAGCATCGAGGTAAACATTCAGCACTTCCCATGGTGAAACATAATGGATAAGCTAATGATGAAAAAGTCACTTAAGGGAAATAGGGTAAACTTGACAACTCGCTTGTGTGCCAAGGGCCAAATTCAATGCTACTCCGAGATTCCACTCAAAATGGACAACTAAATGGAAATGTTGCACCCACAAAGGCGCACCAAGTGGCAGAACATCGTTCAGCAAGTACCACAGCAATGTCCAAATGTTGTCTATCAGCGCGCCATGTAGTACAGCCTGAGAACATGACCCCCTTGACATGACACGTGTGTGCGAGTGTGCGTGTCCGGGTTGGGTCTGCTTGGGAGCGTGAATGACGTTTACTTGAGGCCTCATCTCTTCACACATCCCAACGTCTTTTCAACGGAACAACATGAAAATTCTAGTGGAGTTGGATTTGCTATCGCCAAACATTTTTTGCGCTAAAATTAAGCAGATTCCCATAAATGAATAACGCAAATCGTGTAGCATGAAATTAAGTTGCTCTTCTAACCAATCTAAGCAGGTGCATTATTTACTCTGATGGGCAGACAGTCTCAGCGCTTCTGCAACTCACAAAGTTCACTCAAGTTCACGTAGGCACACCCATGCGAATGAGTGAATGAATGAATGAGAGAAGGCATGATTGAGGGCGTCTGCCCAGGCAAATGCGAGGGTGCATCAGTATGTGCCAAAGTAATCAAAAGAGCGTGTTAATTTGCTCACACACGTGTTTAAAAGTGGTGACAAGTGTATCACAATAAGCAGTAGTCAAGACGCAACGGAAGATCACCAAGGCTACTTTAGTTTGCACTTGCATGCACATTGTGATCAGTGACTTAACCTGCCTCCGTCGGACATGCTGAGGCTTTGTGATTCAATTTAGGAATTGTCAGTTGTCGTAGTGTTGGGATCACTGCTCAGCGTCTCCATCCAGCCATAAAAGAGGCGGAGGAATTGTTGCAATATGCACAGACTTAGTAGCAGTACACAAGGTGACCCACCCACCTGACTATTCACAGCACGTTTCGATGCATGAGACAAAGGTGCATTTCGTGTGTTGAACAAATGCATTTGGACCGAGCACAATGTCTTCTTCTGTCTTCATTCATATCTCGAGACGCTGAAATGGATGTATTTTGTGTTTCGGTATTCGAGCTATTCCTTCCTACATTACCATCAATTTGTTTATCATTTTTAGCAATAAACAACTTCGCTTCTGACATGCATTATGCGAAAAATGATTACAGGTCCCATTCATGTTGTACTGAAAACTCATCAGGTTAAATAAATATTCGCTCGTTAATGATTCGCTGCATTAGTCCAGACAAAGATGATTGGCTGTGAGTTAGTAAATTGTCTGTGTCTGTCCTTGTCCCTTGCCAATTATAGCAGCGGTTGGATTTTGGTTAAACAGGCTTTAGATGCTACACTGAAGGCGAATAACATGCCGTTTGAACGAACACAAGCCGATGTGGTGAAGAATCTGCTGCGTCACGGTTGAAGTCAATGTTGATTTACCAATTCGACTGGTAAGATTATCATGGAACTTCAGAATGATTGGGGTTGTATCTCTGCATCTCACCTTGTTTCAATAGATACGGCGATGCTTTTGTGTTGGAGCTTTTTGGCAGAGGTGATAGGTGGGTGGATAGGATCTTTGAGCTCCACTGCAAAAGGAGGCAAATGACTTCGTGAATGGGTGTACCGGCTACATTGTCTCCGAGACTGTGGTGGACATGAATATCGTCTCGACCGCACGGCTGCTGAAGAGCAGTTTTGGTGGCAAGTGTATGCTGAAAGAGGTGGGAGACTGTAAAGTGTGGCGTCGTGATTCCTGCGATCAGGACGTGGGAGGCAGAAAGAAGGGAGTAATCGTCGGTGTGAGTGAGGAGTGTGGATGCGTGGGGAAAGGAACTTGTTAATTTATTGGTTTGCATGAGTGTACATTTATGTGCATTTCCCTTGATGAAGTGTACCGCCCCACCATGACGTGTTGTCTTTTCCATCTGCCTTATCCTGCTTTTTCAATTCCTACGCGGTCCACTTGTTTGTTCATATTTGGAGCGATAGTCTGTGCTATTGCTCCCTCCTCCGTCACTAGTCACTCGGGTTTCTTCACGCAGGGTTGGCGTGTGTTGAATGTTCGCAAGTTAGATGTGTGCGTTCGTTGACGCTAGACCATCACTTTGACTGAATTGAGTCCATTTTGTAACGGACAATGCCATTTGTTTTCGTTTTTCTGTGCAAAGAACAAGTAGTGTGGGTTTGCTTATTGTCTCCGCCATTGTGTATAGCCGTTTCTGTGGTGTAAGTGAATGTACTTTTGCGAATTCTGATCAAGACAAGTTGTCAGTGTTTAATTCAGAGTGGCATGGAGCTGTTGTTATCGGTTTGGGCAGTCTACCTTATAATCTGCTGCTTCACCCTGCCTTGTGGTTTAGCTGACTTGGAGAAAGCCTTCTTGAAATTCGAGTACCATTTTCTAGTCTAATTTAGATTTTACGCATTGTCAAGCAATTTTGTCGGTTGCTTTGTTAGTGTTGTATTGTTAGCGGTGGAGCGGATGGACATGGGAAAAGACAGGACTTTGAGTGGATAAGGCTCTGTTTAGCGCTCTTCGTCCAAACTACCAAACTTTGTCGTCTGATTGTTGTTGGAAGAGGCTTTCTTTGGATGGTTGCCTCCGAAATGTGGGTGAATGGGCGAATGAATGAATGAATGAATGAATGAATGAATGAATGAATGAATGAATAAATGAATGAAGTGTTCACCGGGGATACAGTGCTGTGGTGATAAGTGTGAAGGCAGCACACTAATAATCCCGGCCTGTTTACTTCCCCTGCTATGGCGATGAAGTAGCCTCGGAGTGATACCTGGCCTCGCTTCAGACGTAGTGGTAATTAGCTTTGGCTCGATTGTTTTTTGCCGTACGACTGGTTGTTGATAGGCGTCTCGTGGAGGCATGGACAAAGGTGTGAGTTTGGCATGCAAACAAGTCAGTGAATAAACTTGACGGGTCAAGAGTTGAGATTTATTTGTTGGTTTACACACTTTTCATATGTCTGCTTAATGGGTTATTTGGGTGGTAGAGGCTTGGACAAATGGGTAGGCAGTGGTGGGAGGGTCGGCTCATTTCTCTGTCCATGGATCTACCCACGCGCATGGCTAGCTACGTACCTATCTACCCACCTCCTCTCCCATCCATCCCATCCGTCGAGGTGTTTGTACTTTGCGGTCTAGTGTGAGCGAGCTTGTCGAAGTTGCTGCATCTCTGGCACGACCGCCTGAATGTGGAGGCGCTGGAATCGACACCTCCTCCTCTCCTCACTGCGTCCGTGATGGCATCAGCACTACCAACGTTATTTAAGCAGGTAGTTGTTGTTTGTGATGGGAGAGGATTGAATGCTTCACCTAGTCCGGCTGACTTGCTTGCGTGCAAGTGACTTATGGGCTTGACTGAGTGTCGTTGAAACAGGCACAACTGTGGCTCAGGGTCAGACCTGCATTGCAGGTTAGTTGTGTGCCTCCGACTTTCTGGACCTTGTAATGCTTCTCTGTCAGCCTTTCCAAGGATCTGCGAAAAAACGGGCGCATCCGTGCGCCTTCGTCTTCGTCATGAGAGCTTGTCATGTTCTCTAACGCTCTTTGGAAGTGGAAGATTTTGGCTTTCTTTAGGCGTCCTTAAAGCAAGCACGCATAGTGATTACTTGTTTAGATATTTCCGCCTCCTCCTCCTCCCTTCTCAAGGCCTGGTCCAACGTAACTTCCGTAGGTGGATCCCATTCTTCCAGTACAACTCTTTCCACGCCCAACACACTGCTGCATTACCACGCCCTACAATGCCCCATTTCCCCAATCAACCTAACAAAACAGACAGGCAGCTGCAAGTTCATGCACCTAACTCCCATTTCAGTGAAGGCAAATGTCATACTAATCCTGCGCCTCGTTGGCGTTTAACTTTAGCACTTTTTCAAGATAAAGTTATTTCTGTTGCTTCTTCCTTTCCTTCTTTAGCGGCATTCTTCACCGATGCCGATTCCGTGAGCTCCACTCCTCCTTCATTGCCAATGAAGGTATCATATCTTCAACAGATCCTTGCCTCGTTTCGTGCCAGTTCTTCTATTTCCTGCCTCATCTCACTATTTTAGCTCATTGTGGGCTCTGCTTACTTAGTCGTTCCCGCATTGTATTCACAAGAGTGGTGGTCAGTAGGTGTATTTGATCTGAACTTTAGCCTGCTCTCTTGATTGTGTCCAATCTTTTGCCTTCTCACGGTCTATATATTAGGTCTATTACAAAACTGTTGGAAATGCATCCCTTCCCCGTCAATACTCCATCTACCTTCACACTGTGTGCCTCTTTGCGCGTCTGAAAAGCTCCGCATGAGCGGACATTGGAAAGGTTATTAAGGGGCTGAGCCGAATGCCTAGTCAGTTGTCTTCCAGACTGATGAAAAGGTCCCTTGATGTCTGCAGGTGTTAGAATCACCGTAATGCAACTACCGATGTCGACGAACGCTTCCACTTGGTCACTTTGGATTGTTCGGCAGGCCTCCTCTATTCAAACTGAACCACTGACAGTTGGCCCTTGGTTCCCTGACTAGCCACAACCGACCGTCTTCTTGACCAAAACACGCTCTTTATAACACATCACACATGGACAAGTCTGCAGTGCTTTGAACTTGCATCATGCAGCCCTTGAGACCGATGCAACGCACATTAGAAAAGGAAATTGACCTCGTCACAGCTTTGTCGATCGCGTAGTTGGTCGCTCAGTCAGTAGCCCAGGATGAACGAGACACATTAGCCGAATCGGCACTAAGCTAGGCCATGGGAACGGAGGGGGAAGGAAGTCTTCACATGCACTGCAGACTCTATTGGGCCAAGTGACTCAATGTGTGCATCTTGTTTCCAACTAGACGCGAGACTAAATGGAGAATTCTCATTTGAATATCGATGTCTTTCTCGTGAAGTGGATTGACAAACGAGGTGGTGGAGTAGTCTGCCGAAGTCTGGCCTACTCCAGTCTGGTCATGCATTGGATTGCTACAGTGCATTTCAAATAGGCCAACAACGCTTGGCAACTAACACTAATCCAATATGCACGCTGACGTTTGTGGGCTTGCAAAAGTGCTATCAAGTGGCGTAAATGTGACTAAGATGTAAATAGAAAAAGAAATTGGCGACTTACCTCTAAGTTTTTAACGGAATGGGCAAACGCAAGTTCTTGCGCACTGTAAAGCCCCATCAAAGAGGAGAGTGTAGATGCCTCCAATTCGCCGACGAAAGCGAAGAACAGTGCGCGTTCAACTGTCAGTCGACAAGGAGTTGGAGGTCGAGGAGGAAAGAGAAGGAAGACACAAATTGAAAGCAGGGAGGTTCAAGTCCAAATTCAGCTCATTCTGATTTGGAGATTGCAAGCGCTGCGACGAGCCTTACAAATGCACCGAAGTTCGCCACCTGAGCACTCTTGTTGCAG
This sequence comes from Taenia hydatigena, assembly GCA_036345935.2. Lineage (NCBI taxonomy): Eukaryota > Metazoa > Platyhelminthes > Cestoda > Cyclophyllidea > Taeniidae > Taenia > Taenia hydatigena. Next base: position 11,548,209 of record JADWOT020000010.1, read on the forward strand.
GGCATGTTGAGCAGGTTTAGCGACTGTGTGGACGCAATTCGTGAATGCACATTCAATGGTGAGGCCGACTATGCGTGCACCACGAGTGTTTCGCCAACGGAGACGACAATTCCCATCCATTCGGTTGCACCCACCCACCCGCCGCCTCGCCTGACGATGAACTGCTGTGAACTGAGATTGCGTGTGTCAGTGTCCTGCCGTGTATCGATCGCTTCACCAGTTGACCAATACGCAGCTGCTTTGAGACTAACGCTCCGATCGATCAACTGATCGATTAGTGCGCGTGAGTCAGCAATGGGATGCAAGTGGGAATCACTGGTTCACACTCATTTTATTCGCCTGCTGAATTTTCACCTGAAGCAACTACGAGTTTACCTATCTTTCTTTACGGTTTCCGACTTTTAATTTGTGCATCTACAATGAATAGCTGTCGAACGGTCCTCCCCAATGCGAAACATTTTCATCCCCAAACCTGAGAAGTCAAATGATGTGTGGTATTGCATGCATGATTTTGCACAGGGTCGTGCTAAGTCCCATCACGTCCCGCTGAATGATGTGAAGGAGGGCCACCCGAAAGCCAAGTTCCAAATAGCTTCTGTGCGTCTCGATGGTTGCTTTTATCGATGTTGTCTGCATCTTTCGTTCGCCGACTCCCAACTTTAAGTCAATCCGCGTCAAGGGATGATACGAACAGCAATGTTTGGGCAAGTTTTATACATGGCAAAAGACAATTAGACCAAATGTAAGTTGGAGACACTGCATCATCAGACCCCATTTGGAAACGGAGTAGAAGTTTTATGCTCCAAAATTGTTCTTTTGGTCTGCTGAAAGCAAACATGTAGGGGTCAGCATCATCGATGGAGGGATGCGAACCCGGTGGATGCGTTAGAACCACACCAACAACAAGCCGTGCCATGGAATGCGTTGGGTCTGTGATGCATTTCCAACTACCTTTATCCCAACCCAGTCTCTTCCACACCTTCCTCAACACCCATTGTGGCTGCATCACAGCGACCGCATAACAGCAGCTAATGCTTCATGATGCACACACATGACTGCACTGACACTGACAACCGCTACCTTCTTGGTTAGATGTCATCTTCAAGTCGAAAATGTTCTAAAGACAATCTTCATTCCAAAGGCATGCACGGTGGACGGATTACTGCACTGATAAATTACACGGGACCAAAGCAGTGGGGACCCTGTGATCACTGACCCGCACACACATGGTTCGAGCACCCACTTAAGGTCAGAAGCGGTCAGTGCACACGCATCTCTTGACGCAACGGACGTCATCAACCACCGTGGAGTGAGTGAATGAGCACAGTCCTGATCACTGTGCCTCCTATACCACATCAAAATGAATCATGCCCCACTCAGTTGATCCACTTGTTAGTCGAGGACTAAGGCCGAGGATGTACGAATGGCCTGCGAATCTATTACGCTGGGACCAGGCTCGATGCAACTCTCCCACTCCCAACGTTAGACAACGCTCCGATTCCTACAAGTCCTCCACTAAGACCTACTATCCGCCGACCAACCTGGCACGCCCAGTTGAAACACTGTTGCACCACCTCACTCCGCCCCATCATCGATCAGGGTGAACAAACACTCGCCACAGGGAGCAGGGACGACGAGGTGAGTAAATCAAAGAACCTCCAACCTCCTGTAAAACGGACCCCCCACAGTTCACTTTTAACCGGAATTGAGAGGTGCTTGGGTAAACGGGCAGCTGAGATGCCCCTCCTGCCTACTCATTGTGGTCGTGAAGCTCGGTAACACAGTTATCAACTTCCGCTGTAAGTTGGTTGTGATCTCAACAATGAAGCGTCTGCAGTCGTACATGGTTCTGAGACACAACAACCGCAATTGGTCACCAAACCAGCAGTCTCATACCAAGGCCCTCTGTGCTTTGGCTCACAACTAGGGAGGCTTTCATTTCGTCCATCCCATCTACCACCAAGCAGCTCTCCTTTCGTCACATTATAACTGGACGGTCATGCATGGCATTTCCTCTTCGACTCTGGTGCGGCCAATTCGATCAACATCCACAAGGCCTTCTCGACCCTTTCTTACTAGGTTCACATGACTCTACCATCCAACAGGCTGCGCTCATCAAAACGGAATGTGACAGCCGTACGAGAGAAATTTGGATTGCAGTGCGATACTTGGTGCCGATTTCTCGTCCTCAATTTTGCGCAAAGTACCGTTTCCATCCACCAACACACCCAAAGGACAACTACCCCTTTCTACCAAAGCGAGGCGTCGACAGTGTTTGCAATGCCCCATTCTAACATCCTCCACTACCTTCGAGTACAGCTTGCCCACATCACCAACAACAAAACGAAAGAACTTCAAGGACCATCATTTAAGCAAGCCAATATATTCGCCTGGCCATAGTTGAGCAGGAAGGAACAAACATCGTTAGAAATACGAAACACACCAGTGAGGCTGGACCGTACACGCGACTGGAGGAAGCGTACCCTCCGGTAGATGCATTGATTAGAGGCGGGGTCACAAATCCATCGAAGTCATCATATGTTTCGCTGATTGCTCTAAAAATGGGAGATAGGGAAATTACGATTGTGTGTCCACCGCAGCAAGCTGAACGCAGTAATGGAGAAGGATAGTGAGCTCTCGTTGCCACGCATAACTGTTCCGTTAGACTAACTACACAAGTGAGGCTGGTCCTCTACCCTAGACATGAAATCAGCACACTGACAAGTATGAATTGCATAAATGGACGAAGAGGAAAGACAGTCTCCGTCACCCTCCAAGAAGCATTGCAAGCTTTAGACGATGCCCCTCGGAATTTATAATACAGCGGCCACTTCCTACAGTCTTATGCCAACCGCACTGACTGCACCATAACCGGAATATTGCACTCACTGCATAGATGGCACTCCTGTGCTCTCAGCACACTGGCAGGCACGAATGCAGAAATGGGAAACAGAAGAAGCATTACAAATTCCACAAATTCAGGCACGCAAAGCCAACCGGCAATGCAGGTTTGGACCTGAACCAAAGCTGTAACTGTTTCAGCGTTGCTCAGGCAAGGTCACACGACACTGCACGTTAGAAAAACAGCTAGACTAGGCAAAGCACTCAATTCTCTCCCGTTAAAAACGACTGCTTACTTAAATAAATTCAGTAGCGACAGCGCCATCAAGGTAAAAGTATACTTGCACTCGTCACGGACGCATTCAGGCAGGTAGATGGCGATTTCAGCACCTTCAACTGTCCGATGGTTCTGACAAAGATGCAGAAACTTCAACAAGCTCGTTCACACTACACCAGAACGTACAAACGTAAAACAGATGGGAAAAGGGGCGAAGGAGCGCGTGTAGGTAAATTGGCAGTCATGCACGAAGATACGTCAAGAAACAGAGAAATGTACGGCCCCTCCCACCTTTGCCTGTCTACCTGGTTAAGGTCCTGCAGCCCAAGTAACTCATTAAACAAGTAAATTAAAAGTATGCAAAGTTAAAAAAAACGAAACTTGAAGCCGGCCAGTGTGCTGAGATGTGGAAAGAGGGGAGCAAACCAGCACATTTGGCTAGGTCTCGAGGGCACGTCCATTGATTGCGAGCCGTCAAGCATATTTGCTAACATACGGCACTTCACGAAATCACTTGCCCCTTTTTGTGGTAGTATTCGAAGATCCTATCCACCCATCCATCGCCTGTGTCGACAAACTCCGGCCCTACTAGTCGATACAAAACAAGATAAGGACGCCACCTCAGTCATGGCGAGGTTCTGCAATAATTCTGACCGCGGTGTAGGTTGTATGTCGGCTGGATCTCGAGGGCATGTCAATCGATTACTAGCCGCCAAGTTTCTTCACCAGCACGTCTACCTTGAGGGCAACGTCAATCTCACACTTCTGTCCATGCCTCCGCTACCCGCCAGTCAACTACTAGTCATGAGACAAATCCAATAGAGCCAAGGCTAATTGTTACCACGACTAAAGCGAGAGCAGAGACCATGCTGGGGCTTCGTCATCACCATCATAGTGAGAAGGGTAAACAGACCAAAGCACCTACTCTCACCGTCCACGCCATTATCACGATACTAACCCTCGAATGAACACCTCATTTATAACATTCATTCATTCCCATTTCGAAGGCATCCATTCCAAACAGCCTCTTTTGACAATAATCAAGGAGCAAAGTTCAGTGGCTTAGACGAGGAGCACTAGAGAGAGCCCAACCCACTCAAAGTCGTGTCATCTTCCCATGCCTCTTCGCCCGCTCATCACCAAAATAACATCAGCAAAGGAACCGAAGAAATCGCTCCACATCCCCCAAACTCCAACTTCAGGAAGGCTTTCTTCATAGTTCGGAACACAATGAAGAGAGGCGAGGCAGCAGCAAATTCCCCAATCAAAAGTAGACCATTGAGAATACACTTTTTGATGCACTTGTACAGAGTGCCTACGCTACCGCTCCGGCTTAAGAGGAAGGAAAGGAAAGCTTACTTAAGGGTGCAAATTATGATTCACTGCAAACATTCACACGGACCATGACGCAGACTGCTTAATTACACCTCATCAACTGATGACAGTACTGCCATGGTACTGCAAACACCGACAAATTGTCCCAATCAGGATTCTTAAAACCACATCCACATAAAGTAAACCTGCTAAACACAAACTTCTCTGGTTAGGCTGGGACAACAGCGCAAGCAATGAGCGAATACAAGTCAGTTGTTCCTGTCACCGAAAAACGAAAGCAGGTGGAACTGTCTTCTACAAAATAGAGTAAATTCAGCCAATGACACGATCTAATGTCAATGAGCACAAACACCAGACCTGCAAACAACTAGTACATTCCAACGCTTCGTGAAGGCATCTACGCAATCAGTAGTAGCACTGGGAGCAGTGAAATAGACTATCGCCCTAAGTATGTAGACAAACGAGTGGACCGCGTGGAAAATGCGAGAGCAAGAAGCAGCAGATGCAAGAGACTACACCTCACATTAGAAAGACACACTCCATCAATGCAGATAAGCAACACATTGGACAGCCGCAACCAAATTTACACTTATGAACGTACCTGAGCAAAGTACGGAGTAATGGCACGGTCCAATTCCAAATCTCGTGTTCTTCATTAACCCACTTTAATGTTCGGACCACCGTCGAAACCAGAAGAATCATGCCCTCTTTCCAGCATCTGGGGCCTATTCAGCCAAAATCCATGCCGCACTTGAATCGGCCAAAGAGCCAGCACAGACACAGACAATGTACTAAAATGTAACCAATGACCTTAAAACTGACAAATTAAACGAATCATTGACGAGTGAACGCTTATTTTGCTTGTTGAACTTAATGTAAAGCGAATGTGAACTGCGATCAAGTGTTTTAAAAAACAGCTATAGTCATTTGACGATTAGATGCATAAAGGTGATTTGCTATCACTTGTCAAAAAAGATACGTTGGTGGTTCGAACATAAAATGAGAAAAAACAATTGTAATAAATAAATTCAAAAATTCCTCATTGCATCACTTGAGACTTACTCAAGGACCAAAGAAGGCACTGATTGCGATGCTTAATAATTGACTACTTTTGCTTCGAAATGGCAGTTGAGTAAATCAGCGCTTGCACTCGTACTAGGTCGCCTTAGTGGGCGTTAGGCTGGCTATGCCTGTTCGAGGGTAAGAAGTATGAATTATGAGCCTCCTGCCTCTAATGAGACAGTCTTGTAGTATGCAAGTAGGGTCGCTAGTTGATTGTTGCGGGACATCTGGTCACGATGCGAACCATTCATGTCAGGATATTTGTGTGATGACTATTTTCACTTTCAGCCCAAGAGCGTGGGCGATGAGGCAGAAGGAAACTACTGACAAAAAGTCTGTGATGAATACAGAGAGCTTGCACAGTGCGTTACGAGGAATACAAACAAAGACGGGGAATCGTTGGTCCTCAAATGTGCGACCGCGCATGTTGCAGCCATTGTCACGCAATAAACGACGTTGGTCATTTCAATGTGCTCAACATTGCAGCATTTGCGATACTTATGAAAGCACCATCGACGCCGTCAGCAATGCCTCAAGGCGATAGTTTCGATTGCTTCAGCATCGTAACACTAAGTTCGAATGCTCAGCGCCGCAATTAGTTTTGCTAATGTACCTGCTATTTCGTTGATGTCTAATGAGCTCAGGTGTTGGCATTGAAGCTGGTGCAATTCCTGTGAGAAGCACTGGTTGAGGCTACTGTGCGAGAGATTCAATCCACCAGGTGGATGGAAGAGGGGCGTGACGATTACCGCATTGCCATTTGGCGCACTTTTGGTGATTTTCCCATTCCTAAGCCAACAACTGCAACTCCTTCACCCACGCATTGTGCGAACCTGTGAGCTACTTCTAGTGACACCCTTGATGGATACTGTTTGCGTTAGGAAAACAACAGCACAATGGAGAATAGCGAAACTATGACCATGCAAGAAATTATGCAAACTCCTCGGTGGCATACATAACTAAGTGTGAGCGATTACATCGCATAGGACGGAGTGGTATGAGCCATTTCGTATCCCACTCATTGGCAAATGGTCCCATCCATTGATGCCATTTACTGGTCTCCGCACTACTTTGAACGTAGCCTTACCGTAAATTAGAATGAATTCGGAGGAAGCATCGATTGTTTTATCAAATGAATGAAACAACAGGACAGTAATTCCTTGAAACGTTTCGGGACTTCCACGACTGCAAAAGAACGCACATTGCCAAGTCGAAGAACACATACTTAGGGTGAAAGACAGGTCTCTGTTTCACGTGCGATGATACGTGCTGTGAAATGCCAAATGAGGAATCATCCTCAATAACGACGTAATGCTTCTGTTCTTTAAATGGGCTTTGTAGGCCAGAGTCGGGACAACAAGTTGAACCTGGTTGCAGAGCAGCGTGGTGACTCCCACGAGAGCGATTTATCCCCGTCCTGAACTCTCCTGCAGGATCTCGCTGTACCCTTAATATGGATGTCGAAGCGTGTTCAGACTTCTAATAGCAAGGCAGTAAGAGGGAAGAGGAGGAACCCTCTACAACAGATTAAGTCTCTTTCTCAGAAGCCTTTTGTCCGGCTGTTTTTGCCTTTAGTGAGACACTCATGTCGTATAAATTAATGGCGCTGGTGAGGTGATCACAAAACAATTTTACACCACCAGTTCGCCTTGCCATGAATTTTGTCAACTTGAATGGAAGCACCGAGAGTTCTTTGCATTGGTCGACGCCTCCCCTTGGTGGTGAAATGGCTGTCGTGCATTCGGTGGCTAGGTGAGTGGGTGGGTGGGCAGGTGGGCAGTTTTCCTCGCAAACCAACTCTGTGTAGGCACTTTACATCTCATCTGCGAGCTGTGGTACCCTCTTCATTGTCCACTTGCCATGCGCATGTCGTCATCGCACAGTGTGCAAAGTTTCGGGAATGTTCCAACCAGCGATTTTGTGTCGCCAAGTGTGAATGCTATTGTTTGAAAAGCTTACTGCTCAATAGAAAATTTGCAGGTTCTTTATTCTTTTTTGATTCTATGTTAGCAGCACACCACTCGAAAATCTTGCGTGGTGAACCGCAACCAACAACTCAAGGGGCTTCTATTACTTGAAAAGGTGTTTCTTCCCCAACCCCTCTGCTCCGCTCTTTCTGCGTTGATCATGATCAGTGCATGAAATTAAACTCCCGCTATTCGACAGATCGCGTTGTGATCTTCCTCGTCACATTCACCCCTCCGTATATCGGCAGTGCTGCTTTAAACACCTTACTTAAGGCCCTTCATTGGCAGTACACAATTTACTAAAAAACGACTTTAGCACTGTAACTGATGCATGTACATGGCATTGGAAGCGCTATTAGCAACTGAAAATGGAAGAGAGTGAAGCTAAATCCCTGCTTACGACTGATTGTACTGTCAAACCTGATATGCTTAACCCCAATACTCTACTCAACTCGTCGCCATTCCACTCCATCGGCAATCGCATCTTATTCATTTTGTGTTGGAAGTGAGGCTTTCCACACCTCTACTGGTTTCTCTGAATTATAATCACCAAGTAGAAGTCAGTCGCACTAGTCTCACGCAAAGTCCTTCAAACACTTCCTTTTGGCATGCCGTTTCCCCCTGACTACCAGCACCTACAAGGTCGTCGCAAGTAATTTTATATTTGTCCAGGTAACGTTGACGCTCGTTGCCGATGCCAGTGGTGTCGTTCGATTTTGGCTTGGTTTCTCTCTTCAGAGTGCTGGTCATTCAACATCCCGTGCACCGTCAAACAACCCGCATGTTCTTAATGACTTGGGAATAACTTGAGGTGATGTATTCGGTGTGACCTTAACACCAAAAGCACTACTGAAAGCACAATAATTCAGCAGTAACGTGGAGTGCTGGACAAGCAAAAGTGAGCAGCAATTGCCAGCATGACGCCTCCTCATGTCTAATGGAGGGTATCGTGTGCAATTTTGTGCTCCTCAATCCCGAAATTGCATCACTCTGACTGGTTGATGTGGTGGAGCTGCAGCCACATCCAAGAGCATCACACAGCGTCTGTGTTAGAGACCAAAGCATTGAAGTCACAGTGCTGACAGTGAGATTGTGCCAGAGCTTCCAACTCTACTCTGCGTTCGTGTGGGCGCATTCAATGCAAACAGTGCAAATGACCTGACAATCAAACGCTCATGTAGTGAAGAATGAAGAAGGATCACATGACTGGCGTCCTTCGCAAGAACACTGCGATTGGCAAGGCCCGTGGATATCAATGGTAGTCAATGTCATTTGGGAAAACGTGTTGTTTAGAAAATGGAATTTGGTGAGGTGGAACAGGACTACTTAAATTATAGCATCCGTAGTATTCGTTGCAGATACAATAAGGCATATTGGAATGGAAAATCTTCACTCAAGGCAAGCAAAGAAAGTTGGGCTGTGAAGCTGGTTGGCAAAATTTATTACCTTTAGCGTAAGATATGCAGCTGTCATCACAAAGCCGCCAAATGCACATTAAACATTCACAAATGTTGGGTAGTTATTTGCAAAATGTGGAATTAACGGAGCGAATTAAGCGATCACACTTATTTGTGCATGGCACTGCTGATTCGCATAAATTCTTGCACACGTGGACCTTCTGCATCCCCCATTGTGTTGTTGTGTTGCAGACGCAAAGGATGTCCATCAACGGTGCCAATACAAGCTACCCACGGGTTTGCACTATTCGTGGGTGGAGTTGCAGTTGTTGGATTAAGAATGGGAAAATCACCAGAACTGCACCAAAGGGTAATGCGGTAATCAACATCACTCGGTGGGTTGATTCCCCCACACAGTAGCATCAACCAGTGCCTCTGTCAGGGATCGCTTCGGCTTAGCAGCCAAGAACTGAGTGTTTTCCTTTGTCTCCGAACAACCCAAACTCAACTTGGTGTTGGATAAAGAGGTCGTTGGGCGTCAGTGAGATGAGAGGACTGACAGCGAAGCTAATTACAACGCTGAGCATTTGAATTTCATTGCCACACTACTGAAGTGACGCCTAAAGCATCATGTTGACTCACATTTTTGGCGGTAAAATACACCTCAGTTGGACAAGTGCGTGAGTGTTGAAGGCCCCAAGTCCAACCAGAAAGCACTCTTGCTGATGCTATCACCTCGTAATGACAACGACTTGTGGACAGTGGTACGGTGGAATTCACACTCGCGTCGCATTAGCGATGGCATCGGTGGTGGTTTCAAAAGTGCCACAACTGCTACCGATTTTGGCACTTCGAAGTAGTCAACACTATTTGCTACATTTGCTGCTGCTTGTTTGAAGGTGCACAAATGTTCTGCCTTTGTGCTTGCGCCACGTGACACATTGTACAGCTTCTCTGTGCTCATCGGCCTAATGCTCCTCTTCAACTCTATCGCTCACACTCGTAAGGTGAGAGCAAAGTTTGCTATTGCTCAAAAGTCGTGGCGGGATTAGCTAGCGGTGTGACAGAAGTTTCTGCGACCATCCCAACAGCAACTTAATTTTGTGCTCCACGATTCGCCTTTTTCCATCGATGCCATTTCACTTAACTTCAATGGAAGCAAAGTTCGCGAATGACGAATCTAACTCCACGGAAATTTTCGTGTTGGTGTGTTAAAGTGGCGTTGAAATGTGCGGTCTGGCAGCAGTGCAATGAAGAGACGATGATGCTTCAAGAAAACGTTGTCCACACTCACAATCCCTCATCCGCACACGTGTGCTCGCAACCACGAGTGACAGTGGGGTAGTTCTCGAGAAGTACTTCATGACATCTTAATGGGCAATACTTGGACATTAATGTGGTTTTTATGTTGAAGCATCACTTTCCTCTGTGATTGTTGGATAGTGGTTGTAAGAACTAGTTTTGGTTTGCGTTGAATTTATTTAGTGGCACTGCCGCATTTTACTGCATAGACTGTAGCAGATGGAAAGGATGTGATTTCGGTGAGGCTGCCACTTGATTCGAGTTAGCATCTTCGAAGTCACCCGGTGCGTGTCGCCTCAATTCAACTTCTAGCAAATTAGTCGATCAGCCGTGAGACATGCTTAGTCGTCCTATGAAGCAGAGGCTTCACTGCATCGAGGAGGGAATTCCATTGCTCGCACATTTCATCGCCCATACGTGTTGCGCGTCTCTCTTAGGCTAATGAGGACCACCTAGTCTCTGAAACCTGCCTCCACAAAAGTGGTTACCTTGAAAGCTGAATTAGCAACTTTAGTGGAAAATGCTGCTGGATTGAGGAGGCAGTCGGAAAGGAGTGGAATCAAGCATCAAATTGATCGTTAGCGGTGTCCACCTGACCTGTGACTGCGCCAGCACTGCTTTCTTACTGGGTAGTTCAGGCTGTAAGTGCTAGTCACCGTGAGAGATGCAGCAAGCTCTTCTGCAGTCTTGATTTCCTGCGGGCTCATCCAACGACAACTTCGACCCACATATTGCCAGTCCTCGACCTCAATGACTTCGCACGAATGTCAGGACCCTTCTATCTTCATCAAGTTCCTCTGAAGGATCGCTTTGTTTGGCCACTGCAAGTGATTGTTGCACCAAGACTCACCCGCCTACTTGTTTCCACCACGTCATTGAGTCGCATTAAATCTGATACGGTACTAACAGATACAATGGCGTTCAACTTGTTTGCCTCCTCGCCGAGTGACTCAGTGGCACCAAAGTCTAGAAGAGCTTCAAGTGCACATTGGACATCCTTTATTTCACATGTGTGTGTGCGTGGTAGTGTCAATCGTAAGACTACCAATAGTGTTTCTGAAAGTGTGCTTGTCAATCATTGTTGTACCGATCCGCTAGGCATAAACAGCATTTGCACTTCTTTAAGCGTGGGGAGTTTCCAAGACTCTGTTTGCTGTCAAACCGTGTAAGTGTCTGTTACTCTGTTGCTGCAATCTCCCACACTGCCTAGAGGCTTGTAGGCATTTCTGGCGGTTTGGAGCACTCCTTGCCAATAGACAAAGGAGAACCAGACGGACGCAGTGATTGCGTGACCCTCAAACCAGAAGACATGAAGCGATTCGTTGTGTTAGCACCACGGTGAGACTAATCCAATCCCCCTCTCCTTCTACGTGCTCATTTGTTATAACTTATTCATCTCTGACACCTTGTACAAAGCTTCAACAGCGCAGCATTTTCTCAAACAATTTACTATACTTCTCTTGCAACTGTTGGCTGTCGCTTATTTGCGCGACTTCACCAAGAACTACACTTGGGTGTTTCCGCTGGACTTGACTGCATAATCTTCAATTACAAGCACAAAACAGCCAACATTTGTGTGCGGCGAAAAGGTCAGATTACGGCTGGTGAAGAGCATTTGGATCTTTCCCCCTCACTTTGTCGTAAGTAGTAAACTCGCAGTGACTTGCTGTAAGCACAAAACTGACACCCCCGCAATGCTGCTACAAACACGTGGGATGGCAGTGTGCTATTGGAGGTCTTCCATTTACTCTTGCAACTGCAGTCTCATCCAACCAGCCAATCGTGGGGAAGAGGTCAAGGTGAAGAGCATATAAATGCGTGCAAGACAGTCAACTTGACAGTGACGTGAGGCTTGCTGTCTTCATCACTGCTGTCGTCTACTGCGCAGGTACGTACTCACCTCTCATTTTCCAATTGGGGCTTGATTTCTTGCTAAACAAGTCACCGTGTGCTACAATCTAATGCACGCATTGGTACTAATTTTGGCCTTTGGAAATAGACCACTTTGTGCGGTGCAAGTTGGGTTAGCGATGTATTTTATCATGATAAGCCTAGTATGTGGTAACTTTTACGAAGTAAGGCGAGTCTATACGTAGGACCCAGCCCGATATAACAATTGGGTGGAGGTAAAGTGGCAGCGCAACTGCCGTGAGTAGTTGAAGTCAGCAGAGCTCATGTGTAGGAGCGTTGGCTCAGTGACCTGCGCCCAGATCGAGTGATTGTACACCTCAATTCTTGAATGGATAATATCAAAATGCTGAGTCAGGAGGAGAAAGTTACTTACTTTCATGTCGCGATGCCAAATAGATATGGATTGTGGCACTTCGTGGCATTTTGTGCATTCATGTGAATACATATAAAAAGAAAAGCATCGTAGTTCGTACTAGATGCACGCATACATCGTGAGATAGTTGCCATCGCCCTCATAAATGGCAGACATTTGTAAGTTGCATTAGACAAACTCTAGATGCTTTGTTGCTTTCGTGAAACAGAAGCGGGACCATCGCTGTGGGGCTCTCGCATCGTCGGCACATCCGAGGGTTCATCGCCACTGATGCATTTCCGTCTTCCCCATAATGCCGTATGTATAATAAAACAGTCGTTTGAATAGACTAATCCTACTAATATGACGATAGGCGTCATCTTGTGTGCCCTTCAAGACTTAGCTTTACCTCGCACGTTCCTTTCCTACTTGGATTGCCACAGATACGGTAGGGCGGGATCTGCAATGTCATCCCACCACACAGCTGATGCATCTACACATTGTGGCATTGCAGTGGGCTTTTTACTTGATTGTAGACCATGAAAGCGTTGCAGAAAGATGGCAAGGTGTCCAATGTCAGCATTAAAGACGGCGCGTGCTATGTTGATGGCCGAGTATGGGGTCGCCCCTGCCAAGCGGACGGAGGTAGGTAGAAAACCGAGAACTCATTATTTCATTTGCCTGCATTGATAAGAGATCATCTGAGTGCGACCAGGAGTAGCACATCAGAATATTGTTCGGTGATTCAGCAAAGTAAATTGTTTCAGGTTGGTTTTGCGAATAGGGGTAGCCGAGATCGTACAATATCCGTGCATGCACGGAGAGATGAGATGATCTACTCTTGCTGTCACTGTAGGAGACTACCGTGTGTGATTTTAGAAAGTGCCAACATCACTGTCAACGACGTATCCAAACAGGATTCAGTGCAAATATGGGAAGGATTTTCATTGTTTTCGACAGTATTCTTTGTGCCGAAATGTGATTTCCAGAAGCCAGAGGAAGGTGAGTGGATGGAGTTGACGAAGAATGTGCAGAAGTACTGCAGGATGGATACTTGTTTGAAATGGCTAATTCTCCAAACGCTTTCTATGAGCAACACAGCACTTTGAATAGTGAATGCAGTTTATGTGCCATCTGAGCCTTTCCATCCCCTGGATGATTAGGGGAAGAAGAGTCAAGAAGCCTAATCACTGAATATTCCTTCTGCACAGGTGAAGTGGATTTGAACACGTCGTTTCCACTTTCGCGGTTTCGGAGAGGGAAATCGTACGTCGAGATCAAATTCGCTGTTGGAGGCGCGAACAGTCATTTACCGGTTCGTGCATTGTTGATGGAAATGTCCTTAGGACGCTCGCGTAGTCCTCTTCATCATTGGTTCATGGTTTTGTGCTGTGTTCATTCTGACCTTTCTCCTCTCTAAAATGCAGGCTGAGCTTAACGTGAACGGATACGCTCAGTGCCTATGGCGGGGAGTTGCTCTTCAGGAACCTGCAGCGCCTTACTGCGGTGAGTTTGTTGAGCAATCAGTCGGGTCATTCATTGTGCTCATGAAGCCAACTGATGTGCCAATTGCGCTTTCCTCTGCTCGTTTAAGGTAATTTGTCAAGAGATCACAAATCCGATCTGAGAATACTTGCTTTGAACTTCACACGAAATGGCACGCTTAATTATACCACATTTGAGTGGTACGGGATGAATAGAAGACTTACTGTCACTGTTGACTGGGGGCAAGACGGTGAGTGAGCATCCGAACTGATTAGGTCGCACTATTTCCTTCCTTTGTAATGCAACATCTTAACTAGTAGCACTTCAGAGTGAGGTGTTTTGAGGTTAAGTATGGTTCTGCAGATACCAATCGTAAACAGACCTAAGTAGCACAAGTCCTCACGAGGTGACCGAAAGTGTTGCGTTGATTTATGTGAATCGCCAGAAATCGCGGCGTGCAGTGGTAAGTCAGGCAGCGCCACTTTCTTTCCTGTGAAAGCCTCTTTTTGTGCCTACAAATTGCTGCAACATAATTGAAGCGCATTAGATTAGCTAGGAATAGTTCATGTTGGTGCCATGCCGCTGGAAGCATTTCATGCTAACTATTTTACAACCAGTCGCTTGGCATGCCTTTTAGGTTACCAGGGTAGAACCGGTAAGTAAATTGAATTGCCTCACAACCCAATTTGCAATAAGAGTTTAGTTGAAACAGTCCATCATTCCAACTACAGTATTTTGACCTTTCCTTGACACGACTCTCAATGCTTACGAGACACACTACACACACACACGCATACTTGGTTCAAGCCTGCATTCGCCCTCAGTCCCCAGCTCTCCCTGTCCACCACACATTGCCCCGACTTCCACAGAAGGCGTGCAAATTAGGACATAGACAGCAAATGCATCCATTCTTGTGAAGAAGTTATTGCAGCCACAAGAACCAGATGATGAGTCAATAGAGCTGAATGAATGCATCGTCTGTTGGGCTGCCAACATGACGCCAGCATCCAACACTAAGTGCAAGTAATTCTCTTGATCAAACGCTAGCCTACTCGGAGTTCACTGCCATCGCAAAAACAACTCCTTTGCAGCCGCCTTAGATGCATCTTCATTGGCGTGAATATCTGAATAATCGCCTGATGCCAGAACCCACTTTGACGCATGCATTCTTCAAAACTATGTTGGACTTGATTTGAGGCTAAGTACCGTCAGCATGCAATTGAGTCTGCACCTTACTGCAACCACGAAACAATTTGTGGGAGGATCTTTCGTTTACTAGCACTCTAAAGCTTACATTCGCTTCTCCGAACCTGAATTTGTTATTGATTCCTCGAATTCACACCCAACAGAATCATTTGTCATGGCTTTGGTGGTGCGTTCAAATGCGCCGCTGTTTCACAGTCGTAGTTGCTTCAAAGCTGACACACTACGCTTTGTTTGTGGCGTTTGCTAGACTCGAACCATCAGCGTCAGGCCTTAGATGCTGAGTGTTCGTTCAACGGACACCTTCTAGGGTACCGAGGGTGTTTCCTGCTTCCTGCCACATTGCATAGAAGCCGATGAGTCGAGGCTCTTATCCCTTTTATTAGGCTTAATGCGCTCATCCATTCATTCGAGCATAACTTGACTGAGTCAAATTGACTGCATGTTTGCATCCCACAGGTCTCACGACGATACTCGCTCTCAACGGTAAGACACTCCTATGCATTGCGGAGACACGTCAGCCATGGCGAGTTTTTGATGTAATACTCGTCAATGGTTGAGTATTTTGACTCTGCATGCTTCCAGAGCGACATTTATTCCCTTTCCTTCATGCCGATGCAATAGCAACCAGTCCTTTTTTTTGCCCTTATTTATTACCACGAATTGGACAGTATTCTTTGCATAGTTCATGAATCACCCCAATGCAGTGCATTCGAACGCACTCTTCTATAGACTCTAAGAGGCCAAGTCTGCATGAGCTTGAAATCGAAGTCAGTGGTGACCTCCTCTTCTTCCTCTCCTTTTAGCCATCATGGCATCGCTGCTGATACCGGCGCTTTTGTGAATGCAGCCACTTGAAGAACCGGATGTGAAGTGTGCTTGGGGACTGCATTAAAACAAGCGCGTCACAACTTTCTTTGCCTAACTTCGTTGCTTTAAATGTATTGACTGCAAGTAAATTTTTTAACATTTGAGCTGAATTTGGGCTAACCATCACGACAGCAATAGTCTCCTTTGCAATCGCATCAAAGGCCACATGTTTGAAGGAGCGACAAGAGCATCTCGGACTGGTATACGATCTCCTTCGAGCAGTGATGGAGGGAGGAATTTGCAGTGGATGCTCAAGAATCGCAGTTGAACCCGATTTGTGAAGAGAAGACCACCATTTGTCCCGAGAACGAGGTCGAGAGGGAGGAGAGGGAAGAGATCAACTTGAATTTCTTGCTGAATACGGGCCATTTACATTGTCAACACTTTGCTGTGGGTCACGTTGTCCATTGTGAGGTTGGAGAGGAGGGAAAATCGTGTACTGCTTAGCAATGTCTTTGCATTATGGCTTGTCATCGACGTGGTTCCAACACCCCTACCGGGTTACCATCGCTCCTTTGGTGACGCTGATTCCTACAGATAATTTCTTCCGGTGCATTTTTGAAAGATTTGATTGCAAACGCGTCTCATTTGGGTCAACCTCATTCGCATAGATTCTAACTTCCAAACAACGATGTGTAGTTCGTTTTTCCAACTCAATGAATCGTGTTTGAAGTGATGAAGGAGTTGTTGTGTCAACGAAACTGATAGTGTAAAGCGGATCAACAATTTTCGAATTTGGATTCGTATTCGACAGTACCGCGATACCTCTGCGCCCCTGTGAGTCAGGTATGACAATGTGGTTGTGGTGTCAGATCCGTGTTTCGGCTGGTAAAACAGGTCGTAGCTTTATTCTTCATTTTGTGTGCCGTGGTAATGGAAAAAGCCGCCAACAAGGTAATACAAGACTCACCATGTGTAGCGACTTATTAATTCATTTGATAAAGCATTTGAATGCTTTCACCAAATTGAGTCCAGTTAACGGTGCAGCAATGTTCAAAGTAGTGCGGAGACCAGCAAATGGCATCAATAGATGGAACTATTTGCTTAATGGGTGGGATACGCAATGGTTCATACCACTCCGACCTATATGATGTAATATTTCTACGTGGAAATCTATTTTGAAACCGGAAATGCCAATTTAATTGTTCACACTTAGTTATGTATGCCACCGAGGAGTTGCATAATTTCTTGCATGGACCGTGCTATTGCTCCGTACTTTGCTCAGGTACGTTTATAAGTGTAAAGTTGGCTGCGGCTGTCCAATGCGTTGCTCATCTACATTGATGGAGTGTGTCTTTCTAATGTGAGGTGTAGTCTTTTGCATTTGCTGCTTCTTGCTTTCACTTTTTCCACGCGGTCCACTTGTTTGTCTACACACTTTGGGCGATAGTCCATTTCACTGCTCCCAGTGCAGCTGCTAGTTGCGTAGAAGCGAAGCGTGTTCGTGGTCATTGGCATTAGATTGTGTCATTGGTTGAATTTACTAAATTTTGTAATAGGCAATGCTACGCGGGTTCGTTTTTCGGTGACGGGAATAACTGGCTTGCATTCGCTCATTGCTTGCGCTCTTGTTCTAGCCTAACCGAAGAAGGTTATGTTTAGCAGGTTTACTTTATGTGGGTATGGGAATAAATGAATGAGGTGTTCATTTGAGGGGTAGTATTATGATAATGGCGTGGACGGTGAGAGTAAGTGCTTTGGTCTGTTTACCCTTCCCACTGTGGTGGTGATGACTAAGCCTCGACAAGGTCTCTACCCTCGTTTTAGTCGCAGTAGCAATTAGCCTTGGCTCTACTAGTTTTTGTCGCATGACTAGTAGTTGATTGGCGAGTCGCAGAGACATGGACAGAGGTGTGAGATTGGCGTTGCCCTCAAGTTAGATGTGCCAGTGAATAAACTTGGCGGCTAGTAATCGATTGACGCGCCCTCGCGACCTAGTCAAATGCGCTGGTTTGTTCCTCCTCTCTCCGCAACTCAGTACACTGGTCAGTTTCATTTTTTTTACTTTCCTTACTTTTCATCACCTGTTTAGTGAGTTACTTGGGCGACAGGACCTTGACAAAATAGACAGGCAAAGGTGGGAGGATCTGTCCATTTCTCTGTTTGTTGACCTATCAACGTGCATTGCTATGAATTTGCCTACACCCACCCCTCCACCTCTTTTTCTATCTGCTTCACGTTTGCACGTTGCGGCGTAGTGTGAGCGAGCTTGTTGAAGTCGCCGCATCTTTGTCAGAACCATCTCACTGTCGAAGGAGCTGAAATCGGCATCTACTCCCCCCCCCTTCCCCCAAATGCGTCCGTAACAGCATTATCACTACTAACGCTATTTAGGCAGGCGGATTGAATGCCTCACCTCGTCCAGCTGGGTTGCTGGCGTGCAGTGTCGTATGAGCTTGACTGCGCTTTGCTGAAACAGGTACAACTTTGGTTCAGGGTCAGGCCTGCATCGCAGATTGGTTTTGTACTTTCGAATTCCTAGAAATTGCAACGCTTCTTCTCTTTGCCCAGTTCTGCGATTCTTACCTGCTAGTGTACCGAGGGCACAAGAATTTTATCCAGGTGGCACATGCAATCAGTGTGGTTCGCATGACTGTAAGAAGTGGCCGCTGCATTGTAAAGTCCGAGGGGCATTGTCCGGAATTTCCACTAATCTTTGGAGGGTAACGGAGGCTGTCTTTTCTCCCTGTCCATTTATGGTATTCCAACTTGCCAATATGCTGATTTTATGTCCAAGGTGGAGAACAAGCCCCACTTGTGTAGGTAGTCTAACGGAACAGTTGTGTACGGCAACGAGAGCTCATTCTTCCCCGTTACTGCGTTCAGCCTTCTGTGTTGGAAACACGGGTGTTGACTTCCGTCTCTCATTTTTTAGAGCATTCGGTGGAACCTGAGATGACTTCGATGGATTTGTGGTCTCACCTCCAACCAATGCTTCCTCGGGAGGACACACCTCTTCTAGGCGCATGTATGGCATGCTGCATCGGTCTAGCCTTGCTGGTGTGTATCGCAATTCTAACGATGCTTATTGCTTTATGCTCAACTGTGGCAAGGCGAATATATTGCCATGCTTAAATGATGGTCCTTGAAGTTCTTTCGTTTTGTTGTCGGTGAGGTGAGTAGGCTATGCTCAGAGGTAGTCGAGGATGTTCGAATGGGGCATTCCGAACATTGTCGACGCCCTACTTTGGTAGTGAAAGGGCAGTTGTGCTTTCAGTGGAGATAACAACTTGCGCAAAATTGAGGGGCGAGAAATTGGCGCCTAGTATTGCACCCTAATTCAAATATCTCTTGTACAGTCGTCGCCTTTCCTTTTGATGAGTGCAGCCTGTTGGATGGTAAAACCATGTCAACCTTGTAAGAAAGAGTCGAGAAGGCCCTATAGTTGTTGGTCAACTTGACCGCGTCAGGGAAGAAGTGCTATGCACGACCTTCCATTCGTAATGTGATGAAAGGGGGGTTGCTTGGTAGTGGACGGGATGGACGAAATGAAAGCTTCTCTAGGTACGGGCCAAAGCACGGAGGACCTTGGTATGAGACTGTTGGGTTGGTGGCCAATTGCGGTTGTTGTGTCTCAGAACCATGTGCGAGTGCAGACGCTTCATTGTTGAGATCACAACCGACTTACGATGGAAGTTGATAACCGTGTTACCGGGCTTTACGACCACATTGAATAGGCGGAATGGGTATCTTGACTGCACGTTTATCCACCCACCTCTCAATTCCGGTTGGAAGTGGACCGTGGAGGGTTTGTTTTGCTGGAAGTTGGAGGTTCTTCAATTTAATCATCTTGTCGTCCTGGCCCTCCATTTCGGCAGTGATGGGAGAACTCTGTGGCTCGTGTTTGTTTTCCTTGATCGATGACGGGTTGGGGTAAGGTGGTGCATTGGCCTCCAACTGGACGTATGAAGTTGGTCGGCGAATCGTAGGTCCTGGTGGAGGGCTTGTGAGAATTGAAGCATCGTCTGACATTAGGGGCAGAAGGAGTTGCATCGTGCCTGCACCCAGCGCAATAGATTCGCATGGATTTGATGGAGTTGCTTTAACGTTTATTACCCACAAGTGAAAAAGTGCTCCACATCATCGGACTCATGTTTAGCAATCGTGGAGGTGGCGAACAATTCATGTTGTGCTGTCCACTTCTGCCTCCTACTTTCGTTAAATTTGCTACATCAACAACACGTAGGCGATGGGGTGTTCCCTTCTGCTTTTCACTTTAGCCTCATTTGTCCCGCTGATGTTGGTATGAAGTACGAGTGGTGGAGTGCCAGGTTCAAAGTAAGGTCATGCCAGAGGCGGTACGGAGTAGAACATCCGCCTCAGTTCTTCAGTAACTTCATCATGTCCACTTACCAGTTTAACTAACTCCTTCGCCTACTTGTCCACCATTTAATGCAGTGGACTGACGATTTTAGCAGAACCCTTGATGCAACGGCTGTGATGGCCTGTCAAGTCTTGGAGACTGCGGAGTCGTGCCTGATTGCTTTGCACTGATGTGTGCATCAGAGATTGCGCACATTCGGATGCCACATCAGCAGCATCTTGATTGACGCGCCGCTATCTACTTAGCCTGCGACGTGAGAGAATTTCTCAAAATGGATATTATGACAGTTGGTTCGGCGAGAAATCGCAGGCATTGCAAGAAGCGCATTGTACCTTGATCACACAGGGTTAATCGCTCAAGTGGATAGAGTGGGCACCATTGAAGCAGGGCGAAGCGGCAAACCCAACCAGCTTCAAAGACGTAGGCGTTCTTTTCAAGGGCTTTCATGCTGTTGTAAAGCACACCCATTGGACATGTGGGTAAGCTGAAGAACTTGGATCAAGAAGAAGTTTGTGGCTAGATTAGCCTCTGCTGCAGGTACTCACAACTATTCCTACTCCACACGGTTCTATCGAACAGGAGGCATGAAATAACTGCACTTTATTCCGCCAAATCTTCATCCAATGTCGACTGAAGCCCCATCCAAAATCATTTCACATGACGCCTCTGTTTTTTCATGTTCTGGCACAATTAGCGAGGCTCCTTGACGCATCCACACACAGACACAGCTCGGACGTGATTGGCCGGATTGGAAAAGCAAAGTCTATCATGGACAGGAATGGAAACCAACCTCTCGAGAGTTACTAAACCGACACATGAGGGGCACGCGATGCTGACAGAGTTGTCGGCGTGACAACAAAGAGAGGCAGCATGGTGATGCCGCATAAGGTGGCCTTGACCACTAACCATAATGCACCTCAAAACGCCTTTTGCCTAAAATTCGGTGCGGAACTTATGTGATGCAGTGTTCGCAATCGCGTGGTGCGACTAGCGCGGGGGTAGGAGTACGCTTCTTTCTTCACTTTCTGTTAAAATGTAGTGCGGTACCACTTATCAGAATAGAGTTGGTTTAACATGAACTCTGAGACTACTTAGCGATTGACTCAACATTAATTGGCCTTTATTTGCTTTGAATTTGGCTCATGCTCCGCTTGATACAACTAAGCAGCGACAACTTCTCCTATAAATTTGATCGAAATGCGCTTATTATAATGTGTGAACGGTTTCTCAAATGCCGGCGGAAATGGAACCATGTTGGCTGGAAGCATTGGAATCAGTTGTTGGTCGTGTGTAAAGGACTTGCTTGCACGCACACACACACACACGCATCACTAGAAACACTGCTTTTGAGTGTCTCTTCTTTCACAGCATTGCGTGGATGCGCAATCGCAAAACGCGAATCCTTGGGACTATTGGATCCGCCATCTGTCTTGCATGTTTTATGCAAAAAATCCTCTGTTGAAGGTGAAGGATGCCATCAGCGATTAATGCGTGGCAGGTAAGAGGAGCCCTGCAAGCATTTATGCTGTTCAATTCAAAATTCAATGATTCTGCTATGAATGACGTCATTCTGTGTGGCAACCATCGTTTCGTCCGCATGCCTTTTCCCACTTCACCGTCTCGCGCATGAGACTTCATTGTCATAAGTTAGCAGTGCATAGACAAGGGTTGTTTGCTTGGTGGAATACACCCTAATGATGTCAGACACTGAGCATCCACTTTGTTCAAAGTTTTGTGACCTTGGCCAAATGCTCGCGGATGGGTCGTCTCCATAACTGCTCCTTCTCCAGCCTCAGTTGAACCGGTTTTTCTCATCACTCGCGAAAGCCTCAGTTTCTCATTCTGTGCTCAAATATCCTCAATGCACACTTTCTCCCAACTTTGGTGCATTGTGCCACAGACAGTGCGTCTTCGTTGAGAGGTAAATAAAGTTTCCCCAATTTTCACTCTACTGAGCCTCACTCGTTCATCGCATCCTCACCTTCTACTCGTCCATTCCACACGATTGTTGGTGGCTCATTACCAACCGCCTCAACTCCCGCAACCTATCGTAGGCACGACAAGTAGATTGCTGCATTGCGACGTGTTGTCCCTTGCATTCACAATTATTTAGATGCTTTTTAAGAGTGGATAATCGCTCTACATTTCACGTTTAATTTGATTGCACAGCCTAGGTTGCTTAGAAAAGTGCATTAGCGTTGTCGTTGAAGAACGAGCCGCATCAGCCCTTCTCGCAGATTGGAGGGTAAACAGACGCAGAAGACTGCCCGATCTGGTTGTTAGGCGTGCTTTTGTCCTCCAAAGGGTAGCAACCACGGAAGTGTCCTTTGCCTTCACTTGCACTCTCGCCCTCAACATCGTCACTCAAAAAGCTGGATAATGTATCGCAGTGCGGACAGACTTCGAGAGACTAACCACCCAGCCGAACGCCCATGTCGTCATTGTCCACGATCAACTTCTAAATGACAGCGGCGTTAGTTACAAGCAATTTCACGAGGCACAGGGAAAAACTACTTGGACTCTCGCATCACGGAAGTAAACGTTTTGTGATTCTAAAGACTGGAGAAGAGTGATTGGTGGTGATGGAGAGTAAGACGCATGGGAATGCGGTGTGTGCAAAGTGCACACCTAACAAATAATTGAGTTTTGCGAAAAAATCCCTTTCACTATATATGACGAAGCCGCAACACCTCTTTCAGTAAAAGGTGCTTCCCAAACCACGGTATAACAACAGCGAAAAAGCAACTTGACCAGATGAGACTGCGGCGATTGCATTGCCCTGACTTCAGACCAAGGGATTGATGAAGTGAACCCAATCGGGTGCATGCGAATTTCTATTGAATCGTTGGATGCAATGCGCGTCTGAAGACGAAGACAGTGTTCGTCGTTAGATTACAAAGCCCTAGCAGAAGCCAGATCAACTCGTGGTAATATCAGCGGCCTTTCTGCAAACCTCGATCTTACCAACCCTCTTCTTCACACCGACGATTAGCGTCAACAAACCAACAGCCTCATCGACAAGCGCCGAGGAGATGGCGGTGGTTGCGGAAATGTCAACACATGAGTAGGTCCATGGACAGAGAAATGCACAGATCCTCTCACACTCACCAGTGTGCTACTTCGAGCCTTTGCCCGCCTTGAGAGGATTCCAACCAACCAGTAACCGTCGAGTACACTCACTAACATGGCCTGCTTTAGTGCATGATCAAGCCCACACCTTTGTCCATGTCTCCACAACCCACTCATCGACTACTAGTTGTACGGCATAAAGTAAGAGAGCCAAGGCCAGTTGCTACTACGACTGAAGCGAGGATAGAGATCGCGCCGCGGCTACCACCATCACACATGCACTTGATGCACCTGTACGGAGCGCCCACGCAACTCACGTCTTTAAGGGAAGAGTAGTTTATTTCAGGGTAAAAATTTATCTACCACATGTATTTGTGCAGATTATAACGCTGACTGCTGTACCACTCCATATCACCATCCATTATGCTCAAATCGATGGCAGCAGCCCCATGATACCATAAAATCAACACTGACAACTCGTCCTAATCATAATTCTTGAAAGGCACATTGGTATACACAATGGCGGAGGCAATAGGCAAACGCACACCACTTATCCTTTTCACCAAAAAACGAAAACGAATGCCTCTGTTTGTCACAAAGTAGAGTCAAATCAGTCCGAGTGATGAGCTAACGTCAATGAACACTAACACCTGACTCGCGAACATCCAACACATGCCAGCACTGCGCGGCAGAACCTGAATAACTGATAGCAGCAGTGTATGCAATAGCATAGACTATCGCTCCAAGTATGCACAAACGAGTGAATCTCATAGCAAAAGAAAAAACAAGAAGGGGCAGATGCGAAAGGCTACGCATCACGGTGGGGAGGTTCACCTCATCAAGGAAGGCAGCAAAGAGACAAATGCACATAAATGTACACTTATGCAGATCAACAAATTGGCAAGTTCCTTCTTCCACGTATCCACACGCCTCATTTGCACTGACGATTAGTCCCTTCTGCCTACCACGTTATGAATAAAGGGATCACGACACCACACTTCACAGACTTCCACCTGTTTCAGCAAACACCGGCCACTACTGTGCTTATCGGCAGCCGTAGTCTCGACGATATGCATGCCCTTCGCAGACTCGGTGAGAATTTAGCTGACACAACAGTTTACGGACTCGTTTGCCTCCTTTTTCGTGGTAGAATCCGATTATCCTGTCTACCAACCCATCGCCTGTGCTAACAACCTCCCACCTGATTAACGTCCCCGTACCTATCGAAACAAAACAAGATGTAGGCATGCAATCGCAATCATACTGCAGTTCTTTTATAATCTTACCAACTGAATTGGCATGTCGATATTGAATCCAACCCTGATGCAGGCTGTACGTCAGCGTCCTGTCTGTAGCAGATTCTTTGTTACCTCGGCCTGTGTTTGTTCGAATGACATCTACTGGAGTTATAGAAAACACGATTTACTTCAGTGATGGGTATCTAAGTAGATTCAAACACTCCTTCAAAGGGTGCTACAACTCTATCCAAGTCCACCGGACACGATAAATCTCGCAGGCATTGATGGCAAAAAGCCATGTATTTATATCAAGGCGATCGGAAGAAGATTAGTAGGAAATACTTGCATAAAACATGCACGGAAAGTGCTGCAGGACAAAAACCAACCATAGTAACTCCTGAGTTGAAACTCATGCGTACCTGAGCAGGGTACGGAACAATAGTAGTCCAACTACAAATTTTTGGTGCTCGTCACTAATCTTTCCAAGCGTTTTAAATGCAACACCTGCATTCCTCTCCATTTTAATGTTCATGCGATTAGTGACAGCAAAAAAGCATGCAATTTGACGATATCCTCCTTCCTTTCAGCATCTAGGGCCCATTTAACCCAAACCCGACAGTCACCAGAGCCAGCAAGGAAGCCAGCACAGGGACAGACAATATACTAACATGCATCCAATGACCTTCAAATTGACAAATTAAACGAATCATTGACGAGTGAATATTCACTTAACTAGGTGAGTTGAAATACAAAACGATTGAGAACTGCAAGCAATTCTTGTTTGTATAAAGCACATCGAAACCTGATTTAGCTTCTGCCGATAAAAGTGATAACAAATTGATGTCCAAATATGAAAGGAACAATTGGAATAATGAACCATAAAATTAATTTATTTTAGCGCCTCGAGACATGGCTGATGAAGGAGGAAGGCATAACACTTAGACTGAATGCATATGTTCAGTGTGGGAAACAGAATTTTGGTTCATGTGCTGAAACTTGCTGCGAAGTATCAGGTGGGAGGCTCGACATGTGTATTGGTACCAAATCTGCATATGTTGTAGAGGGTTCCGTCTCTTCCTTCTTATCGCCCTTGCTATTAGAAGTCTGAACACGCTTCGGCATCTTAATTATGGGTTGGAGAGAGGGTACAGCGAGACGTCGTAAGAGAGTTCAGGACGGGGATAAAATCACGCTCCTGAGAGTCATCACGCAGCTCCGCCAACAGGTTCAAAGCCCATTTAAATAACATAAGTATTACATATGTTGCAAAAATTATTCTGACTCTTGAATGAGCCATACAGTGTCGTTGGAGGAAGATGCGGAGCAGTGGTCCCAAAACTACGCCGATTGCCGATTTCTTTTCCCGAATTTAAGGAAGGAAACCCAACAACCGCTAAACCGGTTTGTATTGAATCGCAAACCTCCAGCAGGTCTGACGAAAGCAGGTTAAGCTACTGGTCGTGATGTGCATACATATGCGCATACGTTTGACACAAAACTCATCAAAGTAGCTTTGGTGTTTTCTTCTTTTTTCTTGCTTACTTCCCACTGCGACCAGCTTTTCGACTTCTGAAATTGTTTTGATCACATGCATGTAGGCAGAAGGCACCCGCGCTTTTGATTACTTTTGCGTGAGCAGAAACACACATGCAGTTGGCTGCGCAGGCGTCTTCATTAATTCATTCATTTATTCACGTGGATGTGCCTACGCGGACTTGGCTGACCTTAGTGGGCTGCAGAAGCACTGAGTTGGAGAGGCCATCAAAATGAAGTGATGTGCGTGTCTAGACTGGTTTAACTATCACAAGTCACGCACCGACGACTTTATTTCACACTACACAATTTGCGTTTTTTGCTGCTGTGAATGCACCTAATTTTGATGCTAGTGGCAAATCCACCTCCCCAGAATTGTTCTGTTGTTCTGTTGAAGTGATGTTGGGTTGTGTGAAGAGATGAGGCCTCAAGTAAACGTCATTCACGCTCCCAAGTAGACCCAACCCGGACACACGTACTCGCACACACGAGTCACGACAATAGTCTTGTTCTTGAGACCTATTCAAATGCGCTGGTTTGTTCTCTCTCTCCTCGCAACTCAGTACACTGGTCAGTTTCATTTTTCTTAATTTCCTCACCTTTCAATTACCTGGTTAATGGGTTACTTGGGTGGCAGGACCTTGACCACATGGACAGGTAAAGGTGGGAGGATCCGTCCATTTCTCTCTTTGTTGACTTATCTACGTGCATGGCTGTCAATTTACCTACACCCGCCCCTCCACCTCTTTTTTCGTCTGTTTCACATTTGCACGTTGCAGTGTAGTGTGAACGAGTTTTATGAAGTTGCCGCAGCTTTGCAGAATCATCGCACTGTCGAAGGTGCTGGCATCGGCATCTGCCTACCTCAATGTATCCGCGACAGCATTATCGCTACTAACACTATTTAAGCAGGCGGTTATCGTCTATAATGGGAGCGGATTGAATGCCTCACCTCGTCCAGCTGGCTTGCTGGCGTGCAGTGTCGTATGAGCTTGACTGAGCATTGCTAAAACAGGTACAACTTTAGTTCGGGGTCAAACCTGCATCGCAGATTGATTTTGTGCTGTCGATTTCCTAGAAGTTACAACGCTTCTTCTCTTGGCCCATTTCTGCAGTTCTTACTTGCCAGTGTACCGAGGGCACAAGAATTCCATCCAGGTGGCACATGCAATCAGTGTGGTTCGCATAAGACTGGAAAAAGTGGTTGCTGGAATTTACAATACTTTGTGGAGAGTAACGGAAGCTGTCTTTTCTCTGTTAATTTATGGCAATCCAACTTGCCATTATGCTGATTTTATATCCAGGGTCGAGAACCAGCCTCACTTGTGTAGTTAGTCTACCGAAACAGTTATGTGCGGCAATGAGACGTCATTCTTCTCCGTTACCACTTCCAGCCTTCTGTGTTGGAAATACGGGTGTTGACTCCCGTCTCTCCCTTTTTAGAGCACTCGGTGGGACCTATGATGACTTTCGATGGATTTGTAGCCTCACCTCCAATCAATGCATCCACGGGAGGACACACCTCTTCTAGGCGCGTGTATGGCATGCTGCATCGGTCTAGTCTCGCTGGTGTGTTTTGTATTTCTAACGATGCTTATTGCTTTCTGCTCAACTGGGGCAAGGCGAATATATTGGCATGCTTAAATGATGGTCCTTGAAGTTCTTTCGTTTTTTTGTCGGTGAGGTGGGTAAGCTATGCTCAGACGTAGTCGAGGATGTTAGAGTGGTGCATTGCAAACATAGTCGATGCCTTACCTCGGCAGTGAAAGGACATTTGTACTTCCAGTGTCTTGGTGGGTGGAGACAATAATTTGTGCAGAATTGAGGACGAGAAATCGGAGCCGAGTACTGTACTCCAATCCATGAGCTATGGGGATCTGATCGCCGTAACTAAGAAGGACGTATTCTCTCAACTCCACATTAATGGATCGCTAGATTTGTCAATGGGCTTTATATAGTTCTCCACCCTTCATCCAGCTCAAAAGACGATAGAATGTGGAAATGGCGGGGAAAGTATCCAACCAATTGGTGGCAGCAAACAAATGTAGAGCATGGAAAATACAAAAGCGAGAAGAGACACAGTTACTCCTAAACCAGCATTGGACCCCCACAGAACACGCAGCGACTGTAGCCGGTGCAAGACGACTACAACTCGCAGTCAGATGTCACAGCAAATAGTTTGCATAATAAATAGCGGATCTTCCCAATACACATGAATGTGCTTTTATACGCACCTATTAATCTGCCTACCACGTCACAACGCAAGATTCACGGTAGGACACCGCTCGCACCCTGCCTCGCTGATTGCCAAAAGCACCTTCAGCGGTGGCACAGCCTCAACGAACTACCGGTCTTTTGCACACTCGTAGGGCACATAGCTGATATGTTCGACGTAAATTCCACATTCGGGTCCCACTCTTCCAGTACTACTCTTTCCACATTGCCACATTACCACACCTACATTAACCCATTTCCTTGATTAGCCCAACAAAGGAGATAGGCAACTGCGGTTGCATCAACTCAACACCCTTCATCGCATTTTAGTGAGGGCAAATATCATAGTAATCCCACGCCTCGATGCGGGCTTCGCTTTGACGCCCTATTAAACATAAGTTATTTCTATTGCTTCCTTATTTTCTCCTTTACGACATTTTCACCGATGCCTTCATTTTCTCTGTCTCTTTCCACCATCCACCTGCCGCAGACCAGACAAGACACATAATAGACTACGCTACACTTTACTGGTTCTTGCCTCGTTTCGTGCCTGTTTCCATGTTTCCTATCTCTGCCGAATGTTCTGGCTCGTTGCAGACTCTACTTATTTAGTCTTGCCTCTAATGTACTCATAAGAGTAATGGTTAGTATGCATATTAAATCCAGCCTTTAACTTACTTTGTTGATTACGTCCAGTCTTATGCCTTTCACACGTCCCGTATATGCAGTCCATCACAAAGGCTGGCAAGAATGCGTACCTTTCACACTGTGTGCGTCTTTGCATGTCTGTAAAGCTCGACTTAAATGGGCATTGGAAAGGTTATAAGGAGCTGAGCCAAGTGCCCAGCCAGTTGCCTCTCTGACTGATGAGGAATTCCCATACTGTCTGCAGATCGTCGGAATCACTTTAGTGCAATTGACGATGTCGACGTATGCTTCTACTTCATCATTTAGGATTGCTCGACAGGCCTCATCTATTCAAACTGAACCACTGACAGTTAGCCATTGGTCCTCTGACTAGTCACAACCGTCACGATCGTTTTCTTGACCGAAACACGCTCTTTATAGCACATCACACGTGCATAATGCAGACCTTGAGACCGATGCAACGCACATCAGAGAAGGGAATTGACCTCGTTACAACTTTGTCGGTCGCGTAGTTGGTCCCTAAGTCAGTAGCACTGGGTGAATGGGGCATTTGTGGAAGTGACACTAAGCTAGACCATGGCAACGAAGAAGGAAGTAAGTCCATACCTCTGCTGAAGGCGCTAATGATTCAAGTAATTCAATGTGTTCATCTTGTTTCTAAATATATGCAAGACTAAATGCATAGTTCTCATTTGGCTACCAATGCCTTTCAAGTCAAACAAACACTGGTCACTACAATGCCCCTCCGCAGCCGAACGGTTGAGACGACTTAAGCGTCCCTCGCAGAATCGAAGGGAATGTATCAGACACACCATTTTACAAATTCATTTGCCTCCCTTTGTAGTGGAGTTCAGCCATCCTATCCACCCACCCACCACCTGTGCCAACACACCACGACTTAATTAGCGTTCCCCGTGCCTATCGAAACAAAATGAGATGTGTAGATGCAATCTCAGTCATGTTGAAGTTCCGCGACAATCTTACCAATCCGATCGATGGATTGTCATCTTCTCCAACTGTGCGGCAGCATTCCGTTTGTAGCAGGCTCTTTACAACATCGACCTGTTTTTGCTCAAACGGCATCGCCGAAATTGCAGGAATCACTATGTAGTTCGCCGATGGTGATTGAGAACACTCAAGCACTCCTTCTAAGTGTGCTGCAACTCTATCCACGTCCACCAGGCACGATAGATCCCGCAACCGTTGCTAGTACAACGCCATGTAATTGTGAAAACACATTTGAACGATGAAAAATTAACGTTCTTGCACAAAACATGCACGTAGAGTCCAGTGAGACACAAATCCAGCAATACTGACTCCTGAGTTGGAACTCATACGCACCTGAGCAAAGTGCGGAACGACAGCAGTCCAAATCCAAATTTTGTGTTCCCCATTAATCTTTTCGAAGCGTTTCGATTACAACACGTGCGTTCCTGTCAACTTGAATGTGCGGACAGCCAGTGATAGCAGAAAAGCATGCTGTTTGACGCCTTGTATTCTCCCTCCTTTCAGCAGCCAGAGCCTGTTCAACCAAAACCCAACCCTCATTCTGCTCGGCACACCAACAGGCAACATGCAAGCATGCAGCTAGTGACCATAAAATCGACAAATTGAACGAATCATTGACGGGTGAAGATTCATTTTCGGTACAAAGTGAGGGAGAACCACAATCGACTTTTGTATAGAGCACAGTTGAAACCTCAGTTGTTTGTTGTCGAGGAGGATGAGTAACAAATTGGTGTCCAAATAAGGGAGAAGTAGTTGGAATAAGGAATGGAAATGTGTTCAATTTAGCGCCTCGAGATGTGGCTGAAGAGGGGAGACGACACAATACTTAGGCGGAATGCATATGTTCAGCTCACAAAATGGGTTGTCGCTTCATGCTATACAACTTGCTGTGAAATGGTGCTGTGCTGGTGGTAACGCCTTGTATGTTGAAACACTTCTTCTGTTGCTCATAAAACATACAGCTTAGGTGATCTTCTTGTTGCTTCTCGGCTGCTATTTCTTTCAATGTACACCTCATCACTTTGAAACTGTCTCAATCACATGCGCGTGAGCAGAAACAACCTGCTCCTTTGAATGCTGGGCAGACGCCTTCAATCATGCCTTCAATCATTCATCCACCCATTCATTCATTCACACGAGTAAGCCTACGTGAACTTGGTTGACCTTCGTGAGTTGCAGCTGCACTGAGATGGCCTGACCATCAAAACAAAGTGATGTGCGTGTCTAGATTGGTTAGAATATCACAAGTCACGTACCAGCGACTTTATTCCACGCCACACTACTTGTGGTTTTCACTGATGCGAATGCACTTACTTCTAATGCAACACTGTTTGCTGATGGCAAATCCAACTCCACCAACATTTTCGTGTAGTTCTGCTGAAGTGATGTTGGGTTGTGTGAAGAGATGAGGCCTCAAGAAAGCGTTATTCCTGCTCCCAAGCTCTCATCCGGGCAGGCGCACCCGCACACACGAGCCATGGCAATGGGGTAGCGTTCTCGGGATGTACTACGTGACGCGTTGACAGGCAACACTTGGACATTGTCGTGGTATTTGCTGAACGATTGACTGCACCTCTGATTATTGTACACTAGTTGTGAAAACCGGTTTCAAGTCGAACATAGTAAGTTGAAGCATTGGCACTGACTCCTTGTGAATGCGATGTTAGTGGCGGCAGGAAATGATGCAATGTCGGCACGGCTGCCACTTGATGATTTGCGTCACTGGATAGTTGAAGTTGCAAACTCAATTCACCGCAAGAGATGTATCAAGACTGTCCACAGCCTTACTTCCTCAAGAGCTCGTCCAACGGCAACTTTAAGGCAGCCATCGCCAGTTCACCATCAGTTCTTTCAAGGTTTGATGGCAGGATAACCACATTGCAAGGAATTGCCTGATGCAGTCTTCACGTCAATTGGGCTCAATTATGCTGTCGGAGTTGATGGTGAGAGCTTCAATCGATGCGCCAGTACTTCTCATTTCATTTGACTTGTTGTAACTGCTTCGCTTAGGCGCCAACCAGTTTAGTGCTCGTCAATTCAGGAAACTCCATCGCATCTCCTGTTGCAGAAGGTAAGCTAAAAATAACCAACAGCAGCATCCACAATATTTGGCCAAATACATGTTGAGAAGCTGGTGCCCTTTGAGAAAACATTGCAAGTGGCTGTGTTCGGGTGCGAGTCAGAACATTCATTCATTCATTCCCTATTGGCTTCAACCACTTGTAGGGGTTGACTTCAGCAAATATTCTGCCATGCAGTACTCCTTCGCGGGCACAGCATTTGCATTCAGTTATCCAGTTCGAATGAGCTCTCCGAAGTGACATTAATTTTGCCCATGGCACACAAGCGAGTTGCCAGGTTCACTCTACGTTTTCCAAGTCATTTTGTCGTCATTTGCTTATCCGTTGTGGTGCACCATGGGGAGGTGTTGGATGTCTGCCTCAATTCTGGCTGAATCTACAATTTATGAGCAGATTAGCCACTGTGGAGAGTGTTGTGGTGTTGAATGTATTAAGGAATCTCTCTGCATTCGCCTGGATTGAGAGGGAGACGGCAGAGGGCGGCAACACAGAATGGCGAGCTGGCATTAATACTTACGGAATGCATACAAAGCAAACTCCGAAGAGCTTAGCTTCTACCTCCTCCACCTTAGAATACGTCATTCGGTGAATGATTAATTGAATTTTGTCCACTTACGACATGCCATGCCGGTTTGCATTGAACCTCTAAGCCTCTACGCATCTCATCATCATCATGATGTGTGCACACACTTACCACGATGCTCAGCACATTGACTTCGGTGTTCTTCTCGTTATTTCATTTCTGCTTTCCCACTACGTTCACCATTAGGAAATTGTTTTATTCACATAAATGTGTGAGAAGAAGCAGCCTGCTGCTTTGATTACTTCGGCATACACTGATGCACACTAGCAGGTGACTGGGTAGGCGCTTTCAATCATGCATTCATTCATTCACATGGGTGCGCCTACGCGAACTTGAATGACCTTTGTGAGTTGTAGAAGCGCTGAGATGGACAGACCATCAAAATAAGACAATGCGCGTGTCTAGATTGGTTGGAGCATCACAAGGTATGTACAAATGCTTCGTGGCGCAGCACTGGCCCAAGCATTCAATACGATTCTGCAGCATCTGACGCCCTCCGCCTCCAAAAGAGATGACGACAGACGGAGGGCATATTGACAATACCTTTTGGTGAGAAAATCCCCACTCGTCAATCACAGTTATTAAATGCACCAACAATTGTTCGTGCCAGTTTGCAGAGAAGAACACATTGATGCTCCCTCGTGAATTGTGGCACAATCGTCAATTGCAATCACAAGAACGTCTGAATTCGTTAGTGGTGAAAGAGCCGGATTACGACTGATCAAGAACATCTGCATCTGCACACGTTACTTCATCGCAAGTGCCATACTTCTAAGGGCCTCAATGCAAGCACCGAACTGACGCCTACGCAATTTTGGTGCAAATAGGTTGAAGGGCAGTGTTTCACTAGAGGCCTTCTGTTCATTGCTGCAACTGCAGTCTCACCCAATCAACCAACCAGTCAACAGCGCGATGAGGTCAGGTTCAAGCGCGTATAAGTGCACAAAAGGCAGATGGCTAGACAATGAACTCGTGTCATGTTGAGTGTTGTCGTCTTCCTCACTGCTGTCACCTACTCCTTCTCAGGTATGTGTTCATTCCCCCATCATGACTTAATTTATTGTTGAAGAAGTCGCCATGTGCCATACTCCAATGCATGTGTCGATTCATGATTAGGTTGCAGCAAATGGGCAAAATTGGAAATGGAAGTGGAGTTGATGGCGTATTTTGTCATGATTAGGCCATGATTTCAACTAACCGTGAATCCATGTTGAACGCATCGAAGTGCGTGGCATGGCTTTTGAGACGTAAGGCAATTGTGCAAACAGAAGCTATCTTGGTGTGAGAAATGGATGGAAGTGATGCTGAAGTCAGCAGAGCTCATGTGTCGCAGTGGTGGTTCGGTGGCCTGTGCTCCAATCGAGTGAGCACACACCTCAGTCCTTCACTGCTAAAAGCGTTGAGGTTTAGTGCGTTGTAGTCATCGTGCCAACACAGAGCGCACGATGGAAAGGCAGGAGAAGGAAGTCACACATATTCAGGTCTATGTTTCAAACAGATAGAGAATGCAAGCTGCAAGTCGAGTAATGCATTTGTCCAAGTGTCATAGTGGCAGATGGTGAATTAGCAATGAGAATACGTGACATAATAAGTAATGTAGTTGTGCTTTATATCACAAATGATTGACCTTCATTTGAATTTAAGAGGCAAAAGACTGGTGCATTTTTTAACTCTGTGAAACAGGAGCGGAGCCAGTGCTGTGGGGCTCTCGCATTGTTGGAACACCGCAGGGGTCATCACCGCTGATGTACTTTCGTTTACCCGAAGAAGCCGTACGTGTAAAACTTGTATAACCAGACACATCTTGCCCGCACGACAGAAGACGCATCTTTAGGTGCTATTCAAGATCCAGATTCATGTTATTGATTCCTTTTCCAAGTGGCTTAGCATAAAGGCCGCAAGACAGATTGCATAATAAAACCACAAAACAAGAGTGAGGCATTCGAGCTTCGGCCGGTAAATAGGCATCTAAACTGATTTTAGGTTTTAAAAACGATGCGAATTAGTGGCAAATCTTCTGAAATCGACGTTAGGAATGGCGCGTGTTACGTCAAAGACGAAGTCTTGGGTAGGCCCTGCCAAACCAATGGAGGTAGGTAGGGGATCGAGAACTCCTGAATGCATTCATCAGCAGTTGTAATAAACAAACCTTTAAATGCAAACAGGAGCGGTGTAGCAGAAGTCTTCTTTGGTGCATCGACACTTCTGTGTGCAATTTTAGACAGTGCCAACCTCACTGTCGACGACGTATCCAAGGAGGAGGGGATGCAAATATGGGGTGCAGATGGACTATTCGCGTCGGCAATATTCGTGCCAAAGTGTGCTTTTCGGAAGCCAGAGGAAGGTGAGTGGAGGGAGTTGGGGAGGAATGAGCACAAGCTGTGCGGGTTGGATGCCTGCTTGCCATGAACCGATTGCTCCAGAAACACTTGCTTTACACAGCACGGCATTTCGAGTGCTCAATGGGGTTGATGTGGTAGATGCGCCATCTGAGTCCTTCAAATACCCAAGTGTTGGAGGGGAGAAGAGTGAGGCAGCCTAGTCATTAAGCACTTCTTCCACACAGGTGAAGTCGACTTGAACACGTCGTTTCCACTGTCCCGATTTCGGGGGAGCAAGTCGTACGTGGAGGTAAAATTCGCTGTTGGAGGCGCGAACAGTGAATCTAGGGTTGGTGCATTGTTAATGGGCATGTGATTGCCACGCTCACGTCATCCTCTTCATCGCCTACTCAGCATTTTGTGCTCTTTATATTCTGTCCTTTTTCATCCTCCAAAATGCAGGTTGACTTTAGAGTGAAAGGATTTCGTAGGTGCACATGGATGGGCGTTACTCTTCGACGACCTGCACCACCTATATGCAGTGAGTTTGCTGAGCACTTGAGCAGATCATTTGGCGTCTCCTTAAAGCCAACTAATGTGTCATCTACGATTTCTCTGCTCAATTAAGGTGATTTGTCAAAGGATACCAAATCCAACCTAAGAATATTTGTTTTGAACTTCACACGACGTAAAGCTCATAAACATACCACATTCGAATGGATTGGGCAGCGAAACAGTCTTGCGGTTACAGTTGATTGGGAGCAAGAAGGTGAGTGGTTGCCCACACTGGCAAGGTGGGCCTATTTCCGACTTACACTTCAAAGTAATATGGTTCTGAGTTAAGTAGGGTCCTGACGACTCCAACTGTCGGCAGACCTTAACTGCACAAGTCCTCACACGGTGACTGAATGTGTTGCGTTGATGTAGGTGAATCGCCGGAGATCGCGGCGTGCAATGGTAAGTACGAACGCATGCCCATTCCGCAGAAGCCGGAGAACACCACGTTCTTGCCTGTGGAAGCCTTTCCTTGCGCTTACAAACTGCTCCAACATGATTGAATCACATTAGATTAGGCAGGAATAATTCATCTTGGTGCCTCACTACCGGAAGCATTTCATGTTAACTGACTTACAACTATTTACTTGGCATAACTTTCAGCTTACCAGGGTAGAACCGGTAAGTGAATTGAATTGATTTACAACCCAATTTGTAATGCAGGGTTAGTTGCAGCAGCACCGCATTCCCAGAACTGCATTCTTCCTTCTTCGCTTGGCACATCTTGCAATGCCTCCGAGTTGCACTGCACACACACACACACACACAAACACACTCGATTCATGTCAGCATTCGGCCTCAGTCTCTAGCTCTCCCTGTCCTGCACACTTTGCCGCAATTTCTACGGGGCATAAAATGCGGAAGTTGGACCACGAATCCACCCACGTGTGCAGCTCACGAGAACCAGATGATGCTAAGTGAATGCTTTGTCTGTTTAGTTGCCGACACCACGTCAGTGTCCATCCTAATGTGCAGACGATTCTCTTCGACAAGCGCAACTTGATACGAAGTAACCTTGTGTGTATCACCCAGCACATCCCTGCTCCATACTTTAGCCACGCAAGCATTGAGTAGGAAGACCCCTCATCCATTTGCACACTGAAGCTTTCAGTGCCGCTATTTCATGCCCAATTGTCTCATTCATCAATGCTTTGCTTGTTCGTGTAAATGGGTCGCTGTTTAATAGCCTTGACTACTTCGGAACTAACGCGTTCTATTTTGCATGCGGCATTCCTTAACTCAAAATATTAGAGTCAGGCCAATGATCCTAATGAGCTCCTTCACCAAACACCTTCTACGTCATCAGCAATCTTTCATGCTTTCCGCCACAACATTGCAAAGAAGTTGATGAGCAAAGCATAAAACACGAGTACCTCAGCATCTCCACAATCCTTTTCCTCAAATTCGGCTAGCAACATTACATGAACAGTAGGATCTGCGTTAAGTTGAAGTGCCGTAGGCAAACGTTTCATCGCTCGAATAGCTAATTTAAAGCCTTCAATGCTGCATCCACCAAACTACGGGTTAAGGTTAGGGTGTGCCAGTATTTCTCTGCTGTGCTTGTTTGCCCACATCAAGCGGGACATGCTCCATTACGGTGATACGTGGAAAGGTGGGTGCTGCTGGCATCTCAAAGGATCAGCTTCTTTTGTGGTCGCTGCAATAGTCCCTCACCAAATGACACATTAAAACCATCCAACTCGACCAGCTTTTAGGCTGCCATTGCACATCACTTTGCTTGTTTCTCCCAAAACATCTGCTTCATGTCGAGAATTGCATTTTGACACATGTTTGTAGTGACCAGCTCTAGTAATTTTATACCTTTTTTCTAGAACCAAAAGCGCTTCTGCTACAATTTCTACGTTCTCGTAAGCCACCATTCTGATTGTGTGTCCACGACACCCAACCGTAAGTTACAGTCATTCGCAGTGATAGTTGGACGATGTGCTTGATTTCCTACAGTTGATACAAGTGTTCTCTTCCACGTCACACTCAGCTTGCTTCATCCATTTTGTTTAAAACACCACAAACTGCTACTTGGATGTGTTAATTTGGAAAGGTCACGTTGATTAGCCAAGCCTTGCATGAAGTGTTGTTTCGCACTCAAACAGCAACGACTTCCTCTGGTAAGTTGATGCAATGACTTCTTTCCACGAATCTCAATGCACCGATCCCTCCACTCGAGTGCCACTTCACTGAGCCGCTTCTCTTCGTATGCTTGCATCTCACAGGTTCCACGACTGCACTGGCCTCCAACGGTAAGACACGCGTTCGCGTTGCTGAGACACGCCGAACATGACGAGTGTTTGGTAGGAGGCTGTCAACAAACGATTATTTAGACGCTGCGTGCTGTTTCAGCAAAGCGTGTTCCTCTTACTTCGTGTCGATGGAATAGCTACTTCTTATTTCGCTTCGATATGTACTTTGTATAGTTCTGGACCTTTCCAATGCAGTAGCCAGGAATGCACTTTCTTTTCAATCCCAAAATCCATTTATTATTGCAGTTCCATCACTTCTAAAGGTGAGCCTATCTTCTCCTTCTTATTCTTTTAGCCATCCTTACGTCGCTGCCGATGGCAGCACTTTGGTGAACTCATCCTATCGAAGATTTCATCGCTGTGTGTGCTTGAGATCTGCATGCAAACTGTCATTTGCCTCTCTCTTTGTCCAAATGCGTTGCTGTCTAAATGCACTTAGTTTGAATAAATTCTCATTCCATTTATTTTGAATTTGCTGTTCACTGTCACGTTCGTAGTGTTGACGCCAGCGATGACAACCACAACAACACCGTCACATGTTTCACAGAACACGAAAGGCAACTACGAAGCAGAGTTGAATGGAATGCCTAAGTGTCTCACTCCAACTGATGATGTGAACAGAAGAGCACCGCGTGTGACAAGAAGGAAGGGGGACAAGGGTAAATTTACGTCCTTAGAAAACGTAGCCAGTCTATTTCACACAGTTTTCTTGGCTGCAATCCCCAACGCTTCTCCCACGCTGCTTGAAAGGGTGTCCACATCTCCAGCAACCATTTGAACTTATGCTCGCGTTAGTTGCACTGAGCTACTGAAGTCCCACCTCCTTCAACTTATGAACACTGATGCGTGGACACTCATTCCTTGAGCCAATCTCTTCGCACACCCGAAGAGACTAGAAATGCAAAAATTGTCAACGCTTAAGGAGGTCTTTCGCAATCCCACACAACAGACGTGATCGCGCCAATTAACGAGGGCCACGTTTAGAACCCGCAAAACTGATTTTGTACCGCATGGAAGCGTACCTTTGTCCCTAACTCAGTGCAATCTCCTTCAATCTGAATGCAACCAGGCAGTTGAAACTTCTGCCCGCCACCTGCAAAAGTAGTTTAGAATGAGATAAACAGTGGGAGAAGTGAAGTAACCACTGAGGTTGGTTAGCATCGCGCATCACTTTGCAAATGTCTGATGGAGACGGCCACAACAGCGTTGGTGTCAGCAGAAGCACAGCTTGCAGAAGATCTTCGTTTCATCAAGAAATCGTTGTGATCCATCATCAATACGAGCACTTAGATCGACTTCATACAAGTACGTCGAGTGGATTGTCTTCTAGTCCAGGCTTGTGCAGTTCCTTCCAAATCTTCTCATCCCAAAACTTCTCCTCATTTTGTTCACTCAACATTGAACCATTCAAAGCCCCCAACCACGTTAACAATCCTAGTGCAAGAGGTCGTAAAAAGCGGCGAGAAGTTTACAGGTATTTGGAGAAGGGTCAGTAGTGCATGTGGCATGATGTTACGCGATACGGGGCCAGAGGATTCCCACACGTCCACATTCGGGTCATTATTTCTTTTGTGCTCGCCTCAAAGGCGCCAATCCTTCTGCAAGCGACAGCGCAGCCTTGTCAGCACCAAATTGTCCACTCGAACTCCTGCCTGTGTGTGTGCGCACTGGATGAGTGAGAAACAGGGTTTGGTATGGAATGCAGCAGCGTACTGTGGGAGACAGGGTGAATGTGAAGAAGTCCCAACCAACGCAACTGAAGCGTTCGCTCGACAAATGCACAAGCGGTGTTGGATGCATGAGAGAGAGAGAGAGAGAGAGACGGCATGCCATAACGGAGTACTTACAGCGCATTTGCTTGAGTGGGGAGTGCTTTTGGGTTGAACAAGTGAGACTGACTTCCATTTGGTCATTGTCTTTCCGGGAAACCAGTGGGGCGTGTTCATCACCTTCACTCGTAAAGCTGAATGGGGGATTCTCCTTCAACAGTGTACCTCCTCCAACTCGAGGTGAGCAAGATGCAGTTGTTGATAAGAAGTGACATCGGCAGGTCTAGAAGAGTAAATTGCATTGACATGGCCTTAAGCATTCGCTCCGATGGATGAGTCGCTCAGGCTCTCATACTTTCAGCTCATATGCTACAAGGCCAGTGGCACAATTCTGTCACCAGATGGACGACTGCTAGAGTTAGCTGTGACGGAATGTTTTCCGAAATAGATCGCGGAATTCCGAATGGTCGGTCAATAAATGATAAGTGATAACTCAGTTTGGGTGTTGATAGTGGAATGGATCTTCATTGCTTTCGACAGCATTCTTCTTGCCGAGTTGCACTTTTGAGAAGACAGAGGAAGGTGAGTGGATGGAGTTGAAGAAGAATGTGCAGCATTATTTTGCAGGATGGGTGCCTCTTTTTCTTTAGGCATAGCATTTTGAGTGGCTAGCGCGGTTCATGTGGTCGATGCGACATCTGAGCCCTTTATTCACTTGAGTGTCGAGGAGAAGCAGAGCAAGAAAGCATCGTCGCCAAAACATGTTTTGACAAATGTGAAGTCGGCTTGCAGATGTGGGTTCCACATTCCCGACTTCGGAGGGAGAATTCGCACATCGGAGTCAATCGCGCTGTTGGAGGCGAAAACACTCCACCCTCAGTTTGTGCGTTGTTTATACAAATGTCCTTACGACAGTTGCGCAGTCCTGTTCATCATTCGCTCCTGATTTTGTTCTGTGCCAATTCTGCTCCGTTTCCCTTCTAAAATGCAGGTTGGCCTTATCGTGAACGAAGTCCTTAGGTGCCAGTGGCAGAGCATCACTCGTCGAGAACCTACAGCGCCCTTCTGCACTGAGTTTGTTGAGCATTCAAGAAGGCCATCTTTGGTGTTCAGGAAGGCACCTGATGTGCCAATTACCCTTCTCCCCCCCTCTCCCCAATCAAGGCAGTTCACCAATGGATCCACAGTCGGATCCGCGAATGTTTGTTTTGAACTTCACACCAAATGATACGCGTGACAATACCGCATTTGCACTGCATGTGTATTTCGTTCCTGCCTGCACCCGTCCTCAACCTTCAATTCCCTCTGTCCTACACACACTACCTCCATTTCCACGATTGTTGTGCAGTACAGGACTTAGACTGCACATCCTCCCATTCTTGCAGGCAAGTTATTGCAATTCACGAAAACCAAATGAAATGTCAATCCAGATGAGTGAATACTTGAACTCTTAGGCTACCGACATTGGGTCAGTAGCCAAACAGAAATGCAAGTAGTTCTCTTGATAATACGTAAGCCTGTTTGCAGTTTGCTGCCAGCGAAAAGCAACCTTTTGTAGCCCCCTCGGGTGCGTCTTCATTGTCTCGAATGCTTGAACAATGCCCTAAGGCGAAAAACCGACTTGATGCATACATTCTTGTTTGCTGCTTTTTACCATACGGCCAGCAATAGCTGCGCCAATTTGAAGAGCTGCAAACAAAAGTGCCAATGAAGGAATGGTCAAGTGAAGGTCACTTCGTCCACCTCGTTGGTACTATGACCTTAGATGCTGCATTTACCGAGCTACATAAGGGACGAGTTGAGGTGTTCCTGAGCCACATCATGTACTCCAGGATGACGTGATACAATGTGGCGCTGCACGTGGAGCTGATTGCTATCAACGCATCAAAGGCACAACTTTTGGCACAGATTCCTTTTAAAGACGTCGATTTCATTCCAGCTTATTGAAACACCTATGCTCACAAAGTTGGAGGTTCAAGGTGAATCCAGTGCTTTGCGTATTCTGTGTGGCACTTCCTCACATTCCCAAAACAATAAATCCACACCTTCGACCCAGCAACAACCACTTCGATTCTACGTTGATGTCGCTTCTTCAACCACGGTTTTATGGAGCGTTCCTTGTTACATCAGTGTTATCTGGCTTACCTCAGGTGGCAGATTTGGACTAAAGCATGATTTCAACGTAGCACTGCAGACATCTCCACCGACTGCCACCAGCCAACACAAATAGTTGTGTTCTTCGGGGAAAAGTAATTAAGTTGCCACACCATTTGCTTTGCGCTTTAGCATGCTGAGTTGGTACACAAAGGCAGGCGTTGATAGGACTGCCTTTGTGTTTCCTGTTTTTTTGCTCAATTGAGGTAGAGTGTTTCATGGGTTCTTGCTTTGTTGTGCAGTAGGCTCATGAGAAGGATGGGGAGCATGAGAGTGCTCAGCAATCGGCAAACCTCAGCCGAAAAATGCGTTACTCAGACCCTTGTAAGCATCTTCGCATACAACAGCTCGATTTGCTTTATAAGCGCGTTGACTATACCCTCAGAACATGGCCGATGTTGGTAGTGCTGATGCCATCACAGACGCAGTGGAGGGAGGAGGAGGAGGTGTCGATTTCAGCGCCTCCACATTCACGCGGTCCTGACAGAGATGCAGCAACCTCGACAAGCTCGCTCACACTAGACTCCGAGGTACAAACGTCTCCACACCGCATGTTCTGCCGTCGTTGAAGTGGAGCGGATGGGAGAAGAGGTGGGTAGGTAGGTACGTAGCTAGCCATGCGCGTGTGTGGATCCATGATCAGAGAAATGAGCCGACCCTCCCACCACTACCTGCCCATTTGTCCAAGCCTCTACCACCCAAATAACCCATTAAGCAGATAAATGAAAAGTGAGGAAATTAACGAATAAATCTCAACTATTGATCCGTTAAGTTTATTCACTGACTTGTTTGCATGCCGAACCCACACCTTTGTCCATGTCTCCACGAATCGCCAATCAACAACCAGTCGTACGGCAAAAACGATCAAGCCGAAGCTAATTACCACTACGACTAAAGTGAGGCCAGATATCTCTCCGAGGCTACTTCATCGCCATAGCAGAGGAAGCAAACACACTTATCACCACAGCATTGCATCTCCCCTAAACGCCTCACCCATTCGTTCATCCACTCATCCACATTCCGAAGGCAACCATCCAAAGAAAGCCCCTTCCCACAATAATCAGACGACAAAGTTTGGTGGCTTTGACAAAGAACACTAAACAGAGCCTGATCCACTTAAAGCACAGACTATCGCTCCAAATATGCACAAAGAAGTGGACCACGCGGGGATTCAAAAAGCAGGATAAGACAGATGCAAAAGACAACACGTCATAGTAGGGCGGAACACTTCTTCATCAAGGGAAATGCACATAAATGTACACTCATGCAAACCAATAAATTGGCAGGTTCCTTTATCCACGCATCCACACTCCTCATTCGCACCGACGATTACTCCCTTCTTTCTGCCTCCCACGTCCTCATCGCAGGAATCACGGCGCCACACTTTACAGTCTCCCACCTCTTCCAGCATACACTTGCCACCAAAACTGCTCTTCAGCAGCCGTGCGGTCAAGACGATATTCATGTCCACCACAGTCTCGGAGACAATGTAGCCGGTACACCCACTCACGAATTCATTTGCCTCCCGTTGCAGTGGAGCTCGAAGATCCTATCCACCCACCTATCACCTCTGCCAAAAAGCCCCAACACGAAACATCGCCGTACCTATTGATACAAGGTGACATGTAGAGATACAACCTCAATCATGCTGAAGCTCGGTGGTAATCTTACCAGTCGAATTGGTAAATCAACATTGACTTCAACCGTGACGCAGCAGAGTCTTTACCACATCGGATTGTGTTCGTTCAAACGGCATGTTACTCGCCTTCCGTTTAGCATCTAAAGCCTGTTTAACCGAAATTCAACCGCTGCTAGAATTGGCAAGGGACAAGCACAGGCACAGACAATTTACTAACTTACAGCCAATCATCTCTGAATTGCCTCATTCAGCGAATCATTGACGAGCGAATATTTATTTAACGTGATGAATTTTCAGTACAATATGAATGAGAGCTACAATCATTTTTCGCATAATGCGTAAAAGAAGCTAGGTTGTTTATTACCAAAAATGATTACAAACTGCTGTCAAAGTAGGGAGGGAATAGTTCCAATACCGAAACACAAAATACATCCATTTCAGCGTCTCGAGATATGAATGAAGAGAGAAGAAGTCATTGTGCTCGGTCTAAATGCATTCGTTCAACACACGAAATGCGCCTTTGCCTCATGCATTGAAACCTGCTGTGAATAGGCAGGTGGGTGGGTCACCTTGTGTACTGCTACTAAGTCTGTGCATATTGCAACAATTCCTCCGCCTCTTTTATGGCTGGATGGAGACGCTGAGCAGTGATCCCAACACTACAACGACTGGCAATTCTTTCCCCCTGATTTTACGAGGAGAACTCAACAAACGCTAAATAGAGTCACAAAGCCTCAGCATATCGGACGGAGGCAGGTTAAGTCACTGTTCACAATGTGCATGCATGTACAAACTAAAGTAGCCTTGGTGATCTTCTTGTTGCGTCTTGACTACTGTTACTTTCGGTGCACTTCTCACTGCTTTGAAACACGCGTGTGAGTTGAAATACCGTGCTTCTTTGATTACTTTGACATACACTGATGCACACTTGCAGTTTGTTGGGCAGACGCCTTCAATCATGCCTTCTCTCATTCATTCATTTATTCATTCACTCATTTATTCAGTCTTTCGCATGGGTGTGCCCACGTGAACTTAAATGACCTCTGTGGGCTGCTGAAGCACTGGGATTGTCTGCCCATCAAAGTAAATGGTGCACGTGCTCACATTGATTAGAAGAGCGACTTCATTTCATGCTACACGATTTGCGTTCTTCATCTATGCAAATGCGCTTAATGGCACTGCAAACACTGTTTGCTGATAGCAAATCTAACTCCATCAACCGTTTCGCACTGTTCCGTTGAAGTGATGTTGGGTTGTGTGAAGAGATGAGGCCTCAAGTAAACGTCATTCACGCTCCCAAGCCCTCATCCGGACACGCGTACTCGCGCACACAAGTCATGCCAATAGGGTCATGTTCTCAGGCTGTACTACATGGCGCGCTGATAGACACCACTTGGACATTGGTGTGGTGTTCACTGGTGGATTGCTTGCATTTCCGATTGTTGCCCTCCACTTGTGAAAGCCAGTTTCGAATTGCATGCCTTGAATTTAAGCGGTGGCACCGACTCTTTGTGTATGCAAGGTTGGTAGTGAGAGGAGATAATGCGATGTCGGTGCGATCGCCACTTGACTCGTGTTAATGTTTT
Source organism: Taenia hydatigena (assembly GCA_036345935.2). Lineage (NCBI taxonomy): Eukaryota > Metazoa > Platyhelminthes > Cestoda > Cyclophyllidea > Taeniidae > Taenia > Taenia hydatigena. The sequence goes on from JADWOT020000010.1 coordinate 11,593,191, forward strand.
CGAAGTCACTTGATGCCGTGTCCACCTCATCTGTCCGCAAACGAGGCAACACTGATGCCTTACTGGGCAGTTCAAGCTGTAAGTTCAAGTCACCGGGAGGGATGCCGTAAGCTCGTCCACAGTTCTGATTCCTCAAGAGCTCCTCCAACTCACTCACTGCCAGCCTCAACTCAGTTCTTCCAATATTTGATGTCAGGATAACAGTCTTCAAAATAGTTGTCTGGTGTTGTCAGAGTTAATAATGAGAGCTTCAACTGATGCTCCAGCACTCCTGTCGTCAACCAAGCCTCATTCCATTTGACTTATTACAACTGTTGGGCCCTTCGTTCTAGAAGGCCTGCAATCATACCGATGTGGGTGGAGTGAATGTCCATTGTCTCGACTAATTACTGCACCGCATATTGTGGTGCAGAAGGAAAACTAACAGTGACCAGCAACAACATCTGCAATATTTTGTCAAGTGTATATTGACGAGTTGACGCGCTTCGCATCCACATTGGAGGCAGCTGTTTATGGATGCGAGGCAGATCATTCAATCACTCATTCATTCTCTTTTAGGCAGGAGGCTGGAATTACTAGACTTCACGAGTTGTGTGGATTGAGTGCGGAGGGGTCTTCTGCCGCTTAGTGGTCTTTCGCAGGTGCAACGCTTACATCTAGTTGTCCGTTTTGAATGAACTCTTCAAAGTGGCACTAATTTGGCCCTTGGCACACAAGCAAGTTGTCAAGTCCACTTCATTTTTCCCACGTCGTTTTGTCGTCGTTAGCTTATCCATCATGCTGCACCACGGGGCTGAGTCTACCATTCGTGCACAACATGGTCACTGTAGAGAGTGTTGTGGTGTTGAATGTGTCTAGAAAAATCCTCCGCTTTCCCCGGTGTGAATGAAGACGGCAGAGGGCAACAACACAGAGTGGTGAGCTGGTAGTAGTAATTGTGGAATTCATACAAAGCAAACTCCGAAGTGCCAAACCTTTCCATCCCCAGCTTTAGGGTCTGTCATGCGGCAAATAATTATTCGAATTCTGCCCACCCACGACATGTCATACCGATTTGCAGTGGACCGCAATGCCTCTACACGTCTGATCATCATCACGATGTGCACACACACTTGCCACGATGCTCACCACATTGACTTTGGTGTTTTCGCTATTTCATTTCTACTTTCCACTACCATCACCACCAATTTGAAATTGTTTTAGTCACATGCGTGTGAGCAGAAACAGCCTGCTCTTTTACTCATGCTGGCATAGGCCGATTCACACTTTTAGTTGGCTGGTCAGACGACTTTGGTTACCATTCACTCATTCATCCGTTCATATGGGTGTGTCTACGTGAACTTGAATGGCCTTTGTGAGCTGCAGAAGCACTAGGTTGGTGAGACCATCAGAATAATGCTTACACTAATTCAAGCATCACAAATGGAGTGCAAATACTTAGCAAAGCAACAACTTCCCAAGCGATCTTTTGAAATTGATGGTTGGGGCTTCTAAGCGAGGTGAAGACAAATGGAAGGCCTATTCACAGTGCTTTCCGGTAAGGAAACTCCCAACTGTCAACCACAGCTATTAACTGCACTGGCACTTGTTTGTGCGAGTTCACCAAGAAGAACATCTTGATGTTGCCACGTGAATTCGTCAATCACAATCATAAGAGTGCTGACGTTTGTTTGCAGTGAAAAGATTAGATAACGACTAAAGAAGATGATTTTGGTCACCTTACTTTGCCTGGTCGCAAGTACCAAAATTGTAAGGTCTTAGTGTAGGCCCCAAACCGACACCCACGCAATGCTGGTACAAACACGTGGGATGATCTTCTATTTACTCCTGCGACTGCAGTCGCACCCAATCAACCAACCAACCAACCAACCAGCCTGCCAGCCAACCGTGGGGAAGAGGTCAGTGTGAGCAGCACATAAATGCACACAAGGCAATTGGCTTGACAGGGAGAGTGTGCCATGCTGAGATTCACCTTCTTTCTCGTTACTTTCTTCTACTTCTCGGGTACGTATTCATCTCTCCATTACGACCCCAATTCTTGTTGAACAAGCCACTGTGTAGCATAACCCTGTGCACGCGTTGACAATTGGTTGGACTTTTGGGAATGGGCAAGTCTTGCAACGAGAGAGGAGTTAGCGGTGCACTTTGTCATGGTTAGGTCGTGATGTCAGACTAGTGCAACTCCATGTTCAACGCATTGGTGTGCGTGGCATGGCTTTTACGATGTTGTGAGGCGAGTCGACACACAGGACCCACCCTGATGTAGCAATCGGGTGGAGGTGAAGTGGCAACACAACTGCCATGGCTGTCTTAGCTCTCACCAATGACCAACACTTGCATAAATGTGTCCAAATAGGTGCTTAATGTGTCTTTTACTTCTGTACAGCAGAAGCGGAGCCATTGCTGTGGGGCTCTCGCATTGATGGAACACCCAGAGGACCATCACCACTGATGCACTTTTATCTGCCCAACGAAGCTGTAAGCATAGAACTTTTGTACTAGCAGACACGTCGTGCCAACACGACAGTAGATGCATTCCCTTGTGCTCCCTCACGATCCAGACTCACATCGTGTTTTCCGTTACCACTTGAATTAGCGTAGATACTGCTGGGCGGAAAGCATGATGTAGTCCTGTCACAAGGGCGAGGTGTCTGCACAATGGAGGTTCAATTGGCCTTTTCTAATTCATTGTAGGTTGTAGCAGCGCTGTCGAAAGGGCACCATTTGTCTCCAATCAACGTTACAGATGACACGTGCTATATTGATGGCAAATTCTTGGGTAGCCCTTGCCGAATGGATGGAGATGGTAAGTAGAAGATCAAGAAGTCTTATTCTCACTTGTCTGCTATAATAAGAAAAGGTTTGAGTGCAACCAGGAGTAGTGCATCAGAAGTTTGGTTGGTACAGCAACAACGAATTGAATTGTTTCAGGTTGACTTTGTGCGGAGGTGATAGTAGTTGGAATTGCAAAGGTGCAAAGACTAACTCTTGCCGTGACTACAGGCGAACAACATTGCGTGCAATTTTAGGTAGTGCCAAGATCACTGTCGACGATGTATCCCAACTGGAGGCGATACAAGTATGGGATGGACAATCATTGTTTTCGACAGCAATCTTCGTACCGAAATGCGCCTTTGAGAAGCCAGCAGAAGGTGAGTGGATGCATTTGGAGCAGTATTATAGGCAGTGATATTGCCAAGTGGACGCCTTCTCGACATAAACCAATCTTCCATAAAGCATTTGATTGGGTTGTGAGGGAGAGTTGAACCAGGAAGCCTAATCCCTAAATATTCCTTCCACGCAGGTGAAGTCGACTTCAATACGTCGTTTCCACTTTCCCGATTCCGGAAGGGACATAAGCATGTGGAGGTCGCATTCGCTGTTGGAGGCGCGAACAGTGAATCTTGGGTTTGTACACTGTTGATGGCAGAAATGTTCTTGCCACGTTCGTGTAGACCCACTCGTCATTTGCTCATGATTTTGTGCAGTCTCTATTCTGTCCTTTTCTTCTCTCCACAATGTAGGCTTACTTTATGGTGAACGGAATACTTGAGTGCGCATGGCAGGGCATTACTCTCCAAGAATCTGCAGCGCCTTTCTGCCGTGAGTTTGTTGAACATTCGAACAGGTCACTTTTTGTGTTCATGAAGTCGACTACTTGCGCTTTCCCTTGCTCATCCAAGGTAATTTATCAAGAGATACCAAATCCGACCTGAGAACATTTGTTTTGAACTTCACGCGAAATGATGCGCTCGATCATACCACATTTGGATGGGAAGGGGACAAAACGAAACTCGTTGTTACCGTTGATTGGGAGCAAGGAGGTGAGTGAGCGTCCGTGTTGATAAGGTCGGCATACTTTGCTTTCCTTGTGGTGGAATATTTCGAATGATTAGGGATTAAGTATTGTTCCGAGCACCACAAACATTGGTAGATCTAGACAGCACAAGTCTCTTCGAGGTGACTGAAAGTGTTGCGTTGGTTTAGGTGACTCGCCGGAGATCGCGGCGTGCAATGGTAAGTGCGAACGCATGCCCTTTCCACAGTAGTGGGACAGGGCCAAATGCTTTGCTGTGAAGGCCTCTATTTGTGTTTGCAAGGAGCTTTCACATGAGTGGAGCACATTCGAGTGTCTAGGAATAATTCGTATTGGTGCAACGCTACTGCAAGCATTTCCTGGTACATTTGGGTACCTAAGAAGCAGTTCTTGGCAAATGTTTTTTTTATCGTTTTCTTGACACAACTTTTAGATTACCAGAGTGAAACCGGTAAGCTGCCATTCTGGCTGCACGCCTACCCAGTTTTGGGATCCCTTTGTCTTATTGTGAGCTACAGTTGGTTCCAACACCAGCTGGAAGTTCCGCCATATTTTCTTTATTTGGTGCAAGATGTTCACTTCCCTGCCACAGAACGAACCTGCTTCACCCATTTTATTGACAAAAGTTGAACAAAATGCTGCTTTGATGTGTAACTTAGGAGAGTACACATTAATTGGCAAAGCTCTCCATGAAGTGCTGTTTTATGGTTTTGTCGACTCAATTTGCACCTGAATTTTGCACCTAGACACGTCAACTTCAATGGGCAGTGCGGATAACAGTGAGTGCTTCCACACATTCTCTTGCAAAACGCAACATAATTTCACCTGTCAGGATAAAGTCGCTTTGCCATGAACTTAAATGCTACTTACTAATTAGTGAAACGATGCATAAAATTTGCTTCCCTCTTGATGCAATTAAACAGCAACGACCTCCTCTGGTGAGTCGATGCACCGATTCCTTTTTAACCAAGCTAAATGCACCCATCCAGTGAATCGAGTGTCACTTGACTAAGGCACCTACTCTGCCTCTTTGCTTCCCACAGGTTCCACGGCAATGCTCGCTCTCTACGGTGAGACACTCGTTTGCATTGTCGAGATACGTCGAATATGACAAGCGTTCGTTTGACCCTGCTTGCTTCTAAGGCATTGCGGGTTTCCATCCCTTCATATCGTTGGAATGCCTGTTACTACTTATTTTTCATTATGTATTCTTTGCACAGTTTTGAAGCACTTTAAGGCAGTACATTGGAATGCACACTTCTGTAAATCCTAAAAAGCCAATTCTGCATCAATCTGCGATCGTAGTCATTGACGATCTCTTCCTTTTCGCCTTTCAGCCATCCTGGCATCACTGCTGCCACCAACACTTTTGTGAATGCGACCACTTGAAGAAGCGGACTTGAAATGCGCTTGTGGGATGCTTTCAAATAAGCATGTCGCCGCTTTCCTTGCCTAAACATGATGACAACAACTTTTCTCCTTTTACATTTGAGTTGAATTTGAAGTTAATTACCATGTTTGCAATCTTATCAAAAATCACATTTTCGAAGCAAAAGAAAGAGCATCTAGGTCTGATATAAGGCTCCTCTTAAACAATGAGGGAGGAATACGGTTGCGCTGGATGTTTAAGAATCTTAGCTAAACTAATTTTGTGAGCAGGATATCACCGTGTCACGAGATCGTGGACGAGGAGGAGACACACTTTAATTTCGCACTGAAATTGGACCATTTGCAATATCCTCGTTTTGCTGCAAGGCATGTTACCTGTTCCTGTTCCTGTAAGACTGGAGTAGGTTCACCACCCAGTAAGCCGCATCAAACACAAGGAGACGAAATGTGTTAATGTGCTAAGAGTTGAAATGGGTCATGACTTACAGCACCCATTTTCCACCAACTCACGTAGACTCTGAAGGCACGGTAGCTCTTTTACCATCAAAGAGAAGCGTCGACGATGTTTGCAATGTCCTCTGTGAGGATGCATTTGTAGTCATGAGCATCCTAGACGACCTCTGAACACAGAATACGCACCTCATTGACAACAAAAAGAAAGAGCTTTAGGAGTCACCATTTGCGTTTGCGGATACACTTGCCTTGACACAGTTAAGCTAGGGAGAACAAATATCCTTACAATTGTGATGCTAACCGGCGAGGCTAGACCGATCTGGCACACCGTAGGCGTGACTGGATGAAGTGTACTGTTCGGTGGATGCATTGATTAGAGACCTGGTCATAAATCCATCGAAGCCATCAATGTCTTACCAACTGCTCTGAAAAGGGAAGGACGGAAGTCAATGCATGTGTTCACCACAGGAAGCTGAACGCAGTAACGGAGAGGGACAGACTGTTTCGTTGGACTACCTACACAAGTGAGACTGCTCCTCTACCCTAGACATAAAATCATGATACCCGCAAGTAGGACTGGCATCAATGGACAGAGAGAAATGGCAGCCACTCATCCTCCAGGAAGCATTGCAAATTCCAGGCGACGCCCTTCGGACTTTGTGATGCAGTGACCATCTTCCACAGCCTCATGTGAACCTCACTCATCGCATCATGGCCAGAACACTGCATGCGCTACCTGGATGGCATTCTCGTGATCTCGACACACTGGCACGTAAAAATGGCACAAATGGAAAAGCAGAAGAAGCATTGCAAATTCCGGAATTTCTGAAGCACAAGACTAGTCTGTGATGCACGCCTAGCCCTGAACCAAAGCTGTGCCTGTTTCAGCAGTACTCACTCAAACTCATAAGACACTGCACGCAGGCAAGACAGCCGGTCTAGGTGAAGCATGCAGTCCTCGCCATTACAAATGACAACTACCTGCTTAAATAACGTTAGTAGTAATAGCTCTAGCATAGTAAAGGCGTGCTCTCCAGAAACACTCGTCACAGACGCGGTGGGGCAAGAAGGAGCCTATTTCGGCATCTCCAACAGTCCCATGGTTCTGGCAAAGTTGCGCCTACTTCAACAAGCTCGCCCACACTAGATCGCATTGCACAAACGTTCCAACGCCACATCTCTGCTGCCCTTAAAGTGGAGTAGGGGGGAAGAGGTGGGGAGCTAGGTAAGGCGGCAATCATGTCCAAAGGTACGTCTATGGACAAATCCTTCAAACCCCACCTGCCTATTTGCCCAGACCTCTACTACCCAAATAAACTATGCAACATTTGAAAGAAAAGTACGTCAATAAATAAGCGGATCGCCTGTGTACTGAGTCGCGGAGGTGCGAGGACAAACCAGTGTATTTGACCTAATGTCATGGGGGGACGACAATCGTTTGTGAGCTATCAAGCATATTCACCAGCATGGCTAACTCGAGAGTAGCGTCGAACCCACACCTTTGTCCATGTCTCCACGACCCGCCAATCAATTGCTAGTCCTACGACAAAAAGCAATAAAGCAATAAAGCCATGGTAAGTTACTGCTACAACTAAAGCGAGGACAAAGACCACCCCAGGACTACCACATTACCACAGCAGGAAGGGTAAAAGGGCCGAGATGATTAGTGTGCTAGCAGAGGCATGTCAACCAATCGACTAAAACATCCAAAAAATCAAAATTTGGGCACATCTAGATGAGAGACATAAGTGAATTGGCCTTTGTGCATCATAATTACTGCTTTATAAATGGCCACAGTGACTGGATCAGCGAGAGGAAGTTTGATGCATGAAGACTTTGTGCAGCTGGTCGGTTCTTGGTCCAATCTCGACGATCAGTTGGCGCACCGCATGTGTAATGTAGCAGCACTTTGGTACCTTGGCCAAAAGTTCACCGAAGTGACATTGCGATGTTTGCCAAGCGAATGGTGTATACAATTGGGAAGGGCTGGGGACTATTCGACAAGTGGTCTGTTGGCGGTCAGGCAAACTGGGTTGCGAAACTGCCACCTTTAAATGCAACGCGGATGTGATTACAATATAACAGTACTTTGCAGGCAAAAAACTTGAGGGGGAATCTAAAAACAAAAAGCTGTTCTACCCTTAAAAGCTAACCTGCCTCCATCACACGTGAGTCATGACAATCGGTGACAGATTCGACAGGCATTGGGTAGCCCTTTGGAAACATATGTTGCCACCTGGTGGGAAGTGCACTGTGGCGATGGCGATGGTTTCTGTTCCCTTGACTTTCGGAGCAATCGGAAGTGTTGGGTTAGGTGATGCTTCAAAGCTGTAACATCCGAATTCGAATAGACGACGTTAGTGCCTCTTCAGAAAATGTCGTTTGCATTAGCGCCTCATTATTTCACTTCCATCAGTTGAGCTCCTCCTTCAACATCACTCCAAATTATGCTCAGCTAAATGCTGCAAGCAATCATGTGTGAGATGCCACCGATTAAAAGTGAGGAGAAGGTCATGATGCTCACCACACCACCCATCGTCATGGTTTTGTTGACTTTCCCATTGCTGTGGATGAGCGTGTAAATGCATTGTGCAAATGCGTGGGCAGCTTCTGGTAAAACAAACAGTAGACAAAATTAGCGACAAAGGAGCGGGAATGGGAAGTGCACGAATTGCAGTGATGGAACGCCTTGTGTTGTGGAATTAGTGAAGTCGCAGTGACGAGCACGCAGATGGGTGTGTTTCGGTTTAAAAGGCAGCATTTTCCATAAATGGTAGGGCAACTTCTCTGACCTCCATGTTTCTCACCAATCGTCCAATGTCATGTCACGTGTCATATCATCCATCTCTTGACTAGGTTGGAGGTTGTTTTCATAGTGGGTTAGATTTGTGCTCCTGTCGGATTCCCGAAAGGCAAGAATTCAAAAGTCGCGCCTAAAACTTAGAACACCGGTTCTGCTCTAGTCTTTTGATCCAGCCTGCATTGAGCGCCAACCTTTTCCCATGGAGCACAAATTTGCTAATGTGAGGAGCTGGTCTCATCCTCTGTATGGCCAGTCTAGCACCACCTTCATCGTAAATGTCCCGAGATTTGTCGGTCTCGCATGCATTCATAGCAATTTAGCCTTGCGCTTGCAGGCTTGCCTGTGATGAAAACTTAATGTTCATTCATCTGCTTCATATTCGTGCGATAAATGGCCCTCGCTTGCATTGAACACGTCGACTTAAGTCAGAATGGAGTTGGACATTCCTACCGAACATCGCCATCGACACCAAGCCCCCATTATTTCATTTATCGCTCACACAGAGTGGAGAGTTGTGCAGTTGGCGTCGAAGGTTCACCCACTTCCTGTTGATACTGCATCTCCACCGCATTACATACGTGTGCACTCAACGGTGGGCAGGGACAAATGCAATCTTTAAGATGCCCATGGCCATTAACTTGGGCTGTAGGCGGCACAAAATCGCTGGTTGGAATATTCCTGAAACTTTGCGCACTATGCTATGACGACATGTACATGGCAAGTGGACAATGAAGAGGGTACCACAGCTCACAGATGAGATGTAAAGTGCCACGCTACTGCCCCCACTGCTGCTGCTAGTTGTTTAGATGCCTTGACGCAGCGCTGTCGTGTTGAGTGTTTGTGTTCATTGACATCAGATCATGGCATTGACTTAATTGGCCTGATTTTGTGGCAGACATTTGTCCATTGTTTGCAGTGTTTTCGTAGCCTAAGCGAGAAAGGTTGTATTTAGCGGGTTTAGTGTGCATGGGTTTGTTCTTTAAGATTTGTGATTGGGACAAGTCGTTGGTGTTTGTTTTGCAGCATCACGGAGGTGCTGTTGTCGGGTCGAGGGTGCTGGGTGTTGGTGTAGAGTGATACGGCGGTCTACGTGGTGATCCGCGCGGATACTTACAGTGTTCTAACTGGCCTATTTGTGATTAGAAAGTTTGCTGCTGCCTTTTCTCTCCTCATTGTTTTGCACACTTGAAGAAAGCCTTCCCGAATGAATAAATGAATGAATGTCAAGCAGTTTTGCCGGTTCCTTTGCTGATGTAATTTTGTGTATGAGAGAGGGGACAGACGTGGGATAAGGACACGACTTTGAGTGAATCGGACTTTTTTTAGTGTCAAAGGCAGCTTCTTGCGATAATTGCCTTTAAGTGGTGATGAATGAAGTGATCATTGGGGATGTGGGGCTATGATGATGACTTTGCTGTCTGTTTACCCCCTTCCTCCTACTGTGGTAATGAAGTAGCCCTGGAGTGGTCTGCTCCCTCGCTTTTGTCGCGTGGCTGATAGTTGATTGGTAGGTCACGGAGACACAGACAAAGGCATGGGTTTAACTCTGCTCTCGAGTTAGACATGTTAGTGAAAATGCTTGGCTAACAACCGATTGACGTCCCCTCAAGACAGACAAGTGTGCGAGTTTGTGCCCTCCTGCAACTCAGTGCACTGGCGAGCATTCAGATTCATTTGTTTATTTACAAGCTTCTGATTTGTCTGTTTAGTGGGTTGTTTAGATGGTAGGAGAAACCGTTCTTTTATATGCCCATGGGTCTATCTATGTGCACGACCATTTGTTTTTCTATTGACCGACCTATCTGCTTCAACGGTGGGATATGACATTGGAACGCTCATCTGGATGGAGTGACTTCGCTTTGATATCGTCACTGCTACTACAAGTTGGTTTAGCTTGAGTGACTCAGTACACTCGCTCCTCTCTCCATTCCCTTATTCAAGTACTTGAGATTATTGAGCCTTGTTTAGCTGTTTGTCCTTTATGCGACGTCTGATACTTAGTTGACGAGCCTTGTAGCGATATGGGCAAGAACAGGGAGTGGTTGCCGTCCTCCCTTTAGCCTCACATTCGGTTAACATGCGTCTCGGCGACGTAGGCAAAGGCATCCAAGTCCTGTGGCATCAGCAGTCACTGTGTCTCTGTTGTGCGGTCCATTTTCGTGGTACGTCGCCTTTTCTGCGGCATAGGTGTAGCAATGATGAGCACATGCAGACAACAGCCGTCGCGGCTATTGTCCTGCCTTTCTTTCTCTACCCATGGTGTCCTTTTCCACTAGCGCAACTTTTACAAACGGTTTTTTGCGGCTGGCTCAGATGGACCTGACTACGATATTCACGGGAGGCATTGGAATTGTGGGAAAAGAATCTCTTCAAATTGCTAAAACCTCATAATAGGGCACTGCAGTCACGCAGCTTGACAGGAATTTGGTGAGAAGTGCTGAAACAGGCACAACTTCAGTTTGGGTCAAACCTGCAACTCAGATTAGTGTTGTGCTCCCGAAATTTCCACTGGAAATCCAAGAATGTCGTCCAGACATCATATATAATGTTTTGGGACTAGTGCAATCAGTACAGTTCTCATAAGGCCTTAGGAAGTGACTGCTACATCATTATGATTCTTCGGTAGAACTTAAAACTGCCTTTTTGTACTTCTTGGGAGCATGATTGTGAGTCCATGGCGGTGAATCACCTTTCTCCGTGTAGGTAGGCAAAAGAAACAATTATGTGTGGTGCTAGAAGGTTGCCCTTCCTCGTTACTACGTTCAGCTTTCTGTGGTGGACACACAGTTGTTGACTTCCAACTCGTTCTTGTTTTAGAGCAATCGGTGGGACCTATGATGACTTCGATGGACTTGTGGCCTCATCTCCAATCAATGCTTCCACCGGAGGGTACACTTCCTGCAGGCGCGTGTACGGTATGCTGCATCGGTCTAGCCTCGCTGGTGTGTATCGTATCTCCAACGATGCTTGATCCTTTCTGCTCAACTGTGGCAAGGCGAATATATTGGCTTGCTTAAATGATGGCCATTGAAGTTCTTTCGTTTTGTTGTCGGTGAGGTGGGCAAGCTGTACTCAGAGGTAGTGGAGGATGTTAGAATGGGGCATTGCAAGCATAGTCGACGTCTTACCTCGATAGTGAAAGGACAGTTGTACTTTCAGTGTCTTGATGGTTGGATAAACTGAGTGGGGACATGCTTCGTTTGTAATGTGGTAAAGGAGGCACAGTGGTCCCGTGTAGTTTATCAGTGCAGTAATCCGTCCACCAAGCACATTATGCATGCGTCCATGCTCTTGGAATGAAGATTGTCTCTAGAGCATTTTCGACTGGAAGATGACATCTAACCAAGAAGGTGGTGGTTGTCAATGTCAGTGCAGTAATTTGTGTGTGTCATGAGACTAGCTGCTGTTATGCGGTAGCTGTGATGCAGCCACAATGGGTGTTGATGGAGGTGTGGAAGGGACCAGGTTGGGATAAAGGTAGTTGAAAATGCATCACAGACCCAATGCATTCCGTGGCACGGCTTGTTGTTGGTGCGGTTCTAACGCAACCACCGGATTCGCATCCCTCCATCGATGATGCTGACCCCTACGTGTTTGCTTTCAGCACACCAAAAGGGCGATTCTGTTTCAAAGTCATGCCAACTGGATAGACTTCGTCTGGATGGCTTCTCGCTTCCGAACAACAACAACAACAACAGCAACAGCGACGAGTAGCATTGTTTGCACAAGGAAAGTGAAGACATGCTCGGTGTTGGAGCGACGTCAAATTCTCCAATTTGAAGAAGTTATTCTGTCAATGAAACTGGCAATGCTATGAGTGTGCATCGAAATGTCAGTTTGGCCCAAAGCGAAGCATCCTTTGTGAATAAGGAGTCGTTCTATTTGCCACTGTGTTACCCCTACTTCCTTGTGCAGCAGTGATGTCAGTGTGATTGTGATGTTACACCCTTGTTGGGGCTGATAAAGTGGGTATATCCTTTCTGACAGAGACTAGCCAAAGCATCCAAACTAAGGTAGTCAAGATAGTAACATCACCTTGTGCCGCAGCCCTTCGTGCGCAGCAGACTTGGCCAATTTCTTGTTCCTTTGACTGAGTACGTGGAAAGATACATTTGTACGGTGCGCCATCTCATTACAGGTCTAGAGAAGGCTCAAATCGGTGACTCAGAAATGACTTTGGTGGTGATGACTGTAACTTCATGGTCTTAATCTAGACAAAGTCTGTGCAACCACCATCACATTTGGTGCACTATAAGATGTACATCATCCGGTCACCTAACTCACAATCTCCAACAACTTTCCGAAGGACTCTAATTTGTTGGCATGCGACAGCCCAATTCGGTGGAGATCTGAGCACTGGTTGGTGACGTGAGTTGCCATTGCGACTGACGCTGTTGAGCTGTGAAGAGGACACGAGCCACAAGACTCCCATCCCCATCATGACACATCAATGATGTGGTTCTATCACTCTCACGGATTTGATGGAGTCGCGTTAACGTTTGTTGCCCTCAAGTGAAAAAGTGCTCCACATCATCGTATTCTCATGTCACTTTGGCTGGTTCTTGATCCTAAGTCCACTTTCCACATTGATCAACAGCTTTTGAATGACCAAAAATAGCAGAGAAGTAGTTGACTTGATAGTTAGATTGCCAAGTTTGTATGTCAGAGGAGCCATGATCAGGAACGCGCCTGCACAATTCGGCAATGGCCTGCAGTGTCGTGCGGCACGTTGTTCAGCAGAAGTTGCGATGCATCGAAAGTGCAATCAACTTGGCTCTCCCAAATCGTTTCGTTGCATAGAGAAAATGAAAGCTTCTGACGTCAAGAATTGAACAAATTTGGCCTGCTTAAAGTTGTAAGTAGCAATAATGTCCTCACCTGGCGGAAGCATCGGTTAGACGCATTCCCATCTCCTGACTACGGCTGCAGATCAATCCAGTGCCAATAGGATGTTGAGTAATGCAACCTCTTGCCTTCTATGCTGAATTACACATGGTCATTCGTTGTTTGCTGAGCGGGCCTACGCCCTGGGCCGCTGAATGTCGTTACATTGGTGTTGTAGGCAGTCCTGTGTTCAAAATAAGTGTTCAGCTCAGGAAGACACTCACCTGATTCAACATAATTTACTTCAATTGGTAAATGATTGGTCAGTTGTGGGAATTGCACTCTGCTTAGCATTCATTTGAGGCGACTATTTAACCGCCAAGATTCTCAACAAACTCTAGCGAACTTGGAACATAAAACCTCCACGCCATTTTTAAATGAGGTCAAATAATGCAGTGTCCCCTACTTATATTTACTCTAATTGTCCTTTGCAATGCACAAAACTTGCCCAAATACTGCTGTTCGTATCATCCCTTGACGCTCACTTTGTGGCTATTAGTTGCTAAATGGTTACTAGCGCAGAGATATGGAGTTGACTCGAAGTTGAGAGTCAGATGCAGATGACAAAGATAAAAGCAACCACCAGGTCACGCAGAAGCTAATTGGGACTTGGCTTCATGTTTGCTCTCCTTCTACCAATCATGGAGATATGATGGGACTTAGCGTGACCCTGTACATAAGTATGCATGCAATACCATCCATTCGTAATGTCAGAGCTCAGGACAAATTCATCACAAATTGGAAAACGTAGTACAATCGCGAAAATTGGATGCGGAGGATGTAAATGTGTTGCGAGACGTGAGGTTCATCCATATGCTGAATAAATAATAACCTCGTGAATGTGTCAGCAGAAGCTTTGAATCCTCCTGTGTGGGTCTGGTTCGCTTGTGGTCACCACTGACACTTTACCGCAGGCTGTGTTGCTAAACAAAATCGCAATAAGTTGAGCAAGATCATTTGGCTCACGAAACTTGCCATGAGTTAATTTAAGGGCTAATAATTGTCATGCTCAGAGGGCAATGTGGAGGCTGAACTGCTTTGGTGGAGTGAGAGACCCAAAATAATTGCCCATTCAGACATTAAATGCAGGCACCAATTGATGCGCATGGAGGAAGCAAAGAGCACTCATCGAAGGGAATCTCAGCACGTTGTCATCCAGTTAAGTCTGCCCCACTCTGCAAGTCGTCTTCGGATCAGTCATAATTGTTGAGCAACAGACAACTCGCCAACTGAACCTCAGGCACTACCTGTCGGGTTAATTCGTTCCAATTGTAAGTCAAAAACGACAAACTACTGCCCCATCGCTTGCGTCTTAATCGGAACGACAATATTTTGACCACATTTATCACATGGTGGTGGCCACACCTTATTTGACTTCTCAGGTTCGAGGATGAAAATGTGTCACATTGGGAAGGACCGTTCAACAACTCTTCATTGTAGATGCACAATTCAAAAGTCGAAAATCATAAAGACAGATTGGTAAACTCGTAGTTGCTTCAGGTGAAAATTTAGCAGGCGAATGACGTGAATGTGAACTAGTGATTTCCACGTGCATCCCACCACTGACCCACGCGCACTGATTGATCAATCGATCAGTTGATCGATCGATGGGAGCGTTAGTCTCAAAGTAGTCGCGTATTGGTCAACTGGTGAAGCGATCGATGCAAGGCAGCACACTGACACACGCAATCTCACTTCGTAGCAGTTCATCGTCAGGCGAGGCGGCGGGTGGGTGGGAGCAACCGAATGGATGGGAATTCTCGTCTCCGTTGACGAATCACTCGTGGTGCACGCATAGTCGGCCTCACCATTGAACGTGCATTCACGACTTTCGTCCACGCAGTCGCTAAACCTGCTCAACATGCCCTGCAGCAAGAGTGCTCAGGTGGCGAACTTCAATGCATTTGTAAGGCTCGTTCCGACGCCTGCATTCTCCAAATCAGAATGAGCTGAATTTGGACTTGAACCTCCTTGCTTTCAATTTGTGTCTTCCTTCTCTTTCCTCCTCAACCTCCAACTCCACATCGAGTGACAAGTGAACGCGCACTGTTCTTCGTTTCCGTCGGCGCTTTCAAGGCATCCACACCCTCCTCTTTGATGGGGCTTAACAGTGTGCACAGGCAAAGAACCGAGAAAATTAACCAAGAACTCGCGTTTGCTCATTTCGTTAAGAACTTAGAAGTGAGTCGCCAATTTCTTTTCTATTTGCATCTTAGTCACATTTGCGCCACTAAATAGTACTTTCGCAAGCCCACAAACGTCAGCAGGCATATTGCATTAGTGTTAGTTGCCAAGTGTTGTTGGCCTATTTGAAATGCACTGTTGCAATCCAATGCATGACCAGACTGGAGTAGGCCAGACTTCGGCAGACTACTCCACCGCCTCGTTTGTCAATCCACTTCACGAGAAAGGCATCGATAGCCAAATGAGAATTCTCCATTTAGTCTCGCATTGAGTTGGAAACAAGATGCACACATTGGGTCACTTGGTCCAATAGAGTCTGCTAATGTGTCTCGTTCATCCTATGCTACATTCGTCGACATCGGTAGTTATATTACAGTGATTCCAACACCTGCAGACAACAAGGGACCTAATCATCAGTTTGACAGAAAACTGACTAGGCATTCGGCTCAGCCCCTTAATAACCTTTCCAATGTCCACTCATGCGGAGCTTTACAGACGCGCAAAGAGGCACACAGTGTGAAGGTAGACGGAGTATTGATGGGAAAGGGATGCATTTCCAAGAGTTTTGTAGTAGACCTAATATATAGACCGTGAAAAGGCAAAAGATTGGACATAATCAATAGAGTAGGCTAAAGTTTAGATCAAATATACCTACTGACCGCCAATCTTGTGAATACAATGAGCTAAAATAGTGAGATGAGGCAGGAAATAGAAGAACTGGCGCTCAACGAGGCAATGATCAGTTGAACATATGATACATTCATTGGCAAGGTGTAGGGCGGTACACTATGCGTTGTCTGGTCTGCGGCAAGTGGATGGTGGAAAGAGGCAGAAAACGAAGGACGAGTGGAGCTCACAGAATCGGCATTGGTGAAGAATGCCACAAAAGAAGGAAAGGAAGAAACGATAGAAATAACTTTATCTTGATCAAGCGTTAAAGTAAAACCCCAACGAGGCACAGGGTTGGTATGATATTTGCCTTCACTGAAATGGGAGTTGGGTGCATGAACTTGCAGCTGCCTGTCTGTTTTGTCAGGTTGATTGAGGAAATGGGGCATTGCAGGACGTGGTAATGCAGCAGTGTGTTGGGGCGTGGAAAGAGCAGTACTGGAAGAATGAGACTCACCTACGGAAGGCACGTTGAACCAGGCCTTGAGAAGGGAGGAGGGGGCGGAATTATTCGCCTCCACCTCAGGTCCTAATGTACCAAGTAGCCCCACATGGTTATCTTGTTTCTGCATACATGCGAGACCGAATGAAAACACTCATTTGACCTCGATATACTTTGAGCCAGTAGCGACTGGCAAACGAAGTAGCACTTGAGTGATAGTCTATGGAGGTGGCCATGAATCATGCGCGGTCGGCTAAAGAGACTAGCCAAGCCTGACTCACTGGGACAAGCCTTTGCTTTGGTCTCCCACAGTGTTTGTAGCGTAGGCTAACGACAATTAGCAGACGACGCAACTGAGATTGCAGTATGGGTATGAAAAGAGACTGGTGATTCGCCTCCACAGATTTCAATGGAATAACCATGTGTAAATTCTTGGAAAACTATACTAATCGCGTGCTCAAGCAAACCACTGGCCCTCATTAAAAGCGTAGGAGAACAGTTGTTTAGCTAGGACGAAAGGAGGAGTTGAAGGTTGAGGGGAAAGAGAAGGACAAATAGATATGAAAGAGAAGACGCTAGGCGGCGTAATACTCACTCAGTTTGGAAAGTGCCAGCATTGCTGCATGCGACGCATCCAAACAGATGGCACTACGAGTACAGTGCAAGGAATAAGGACTATCGTTGACAGCAGCCTTCGTGCCAAAATGTATTGTTAGGAGCCGAATGCATGCGAGTGAATGCAATTAGAGAAGAGTGTGTAGGGCTTGTGTAGGGTGGACGCCTGTTTAAAACGAATCAATTTTGCATACAATTTGTTAGAGGTAGAAGGCATTTCTAATGACCCTTAGGGTTCGTGTAGTAGATGTGAATCTGAGTCCTTCGTTTGCTTGAGTGGTGATGAAGGCAGAGCCAAAAGGCCTAATCACCAAATGCTTTCCACGGAGGTGAAATCCACTTGAAGACGTCGCTTTTACTTTCCCAATTTAGGAAGGGCAGTCACACAAAGGCGCACCAAGTGGCAGAACATCCGCCGCACTCGACCCCCACAACTCGTGAAGTGCAGTGATTTCAGCCTCCTACCTAAAAGAGAATGAATGAATGAATGAATAAATGGACGAATGAATGAATGAATAAATGAACGAATGAATGAATGATCCGACTCGCATCCGAACACAGCTGCCCCCCAATGTGGACCCTTTGGGCGTCAACTTCTCAGCATTTATTCGACTAAACATTGTCGATGTTGTTGTTGGTCACTTTTATTTTTCCTTCTGCATCACAATATGCGATGCAGTAATTAGTTGAGGCAGTGGACATTCACTCCACCCACATCGGTATGATTGCAGGCCTTCTAGAACGAAGGGCCAAACAGTTGCAATAAGTCAAATGGAATGAGGCTTGGTTGACGACAGGAGTGCTGAAGCATCAATTGAAGCTCTCATTATTAACTCTGACAACACCAGATATCTATTTTGAAGACTATTATTCTGACATCTAACTTTGGCAGAACTGAGTTCTGGCTGGCAATGATTGAGTTGGAGGAACTCTTGAGGAATCAGAACTGTGGACGAGCATGCGGCATCTCTCACGGTGACTTGGACTTACAGCTTGAACTACCCAGTAAGGCATCAGTGTTGCCTCGTTTGCGGACAGGTGAGGTGAGGTGAGGTGGACACGGCATCAAGTGACTTCGATAACGCTCACCCCAATCAAGTGGCAGCCGCACCGACATCGCAGCATTGACTCCCACTACTAACCTTGCATACACAAAGAGTCGGTGCCACCGCTTAAATTCAATGCATGCAATTTGAAACTGGCTTCCACAAGTGGAGGGCAACAATCGCAAATGCAGGCAATCCACCAGTGAACACCACAGCAATGTCCAAATGTTGTCTATCAGCGCGCCATGTAGCACAGCCTGAGAACATGACCCCATTGGCATGACACTTGTGTGCGAGTACGCGTGTCCGGGTTGGGTCTGCTTGGGAGCGTGAATGACGTTTACTTGAGGCCTCATCTCTTCACACAACCCAACGTCACTTCAATGGAACAGCATGAAAATTTTTGTGGAGTTGGATTTGCCATCGCCAAACATTTTTTGCGCTAAAATTAAGCAGATTCCCATAAATGAATAACGCAAATCGTGTAGCATGAAATAAAGTTGCTCTTCTAACCAATCTAAGCAGGTGCATTATTTACTCTGATGGGCAGACAGTCTCAGCGCTTCTGCAACTCACAAAGTTCACTCAAGTTCACGTAGGCACACCCATGCGAATGAGTGAATGAATGAATGAGAGAAGGCATGATTGAGGGCGTCTGCCCAGGCAAATGCGAGGGTGCATCAGTATGTGCCAAAGTAATCAAAAGAGCGTGTTAATTTGCTCACACACGTGTTTAAAAGTGGTGACAAGTGTATCACAATAAGCAGTAGTCAAGACGCAACGGAAGATCACCAAGGCTACTTTAGTTTGCACTTGCATGCACATTGTGATCAGTGACTTAACCTGCCTCCGTCGGACATGCTGAGGCTTTGTGATTCAATTTAGGAATTGTCAGTTGTCGTAGTGTTGGGATCACTGCTCAGCGTCTCCATCCAGCCGTAAAAGAGGCGGAGGAATTGTTGCAATATGCACAGACTTAGTAGCAGTACACAAGGTGACCCACCCACCTGACTATTCACAGCACGTTTCGATGCATGAGACAAAGGCGCATTTCGTGTGTTGAACAAATGCATTTGGACCGAGCACAATGTCTTCTTCTGTCTTCATTCATATCTCGAGACGCTGAAATGGATGTATTTTGTGTTTCGGTATTCGAGCTA
This sequence comes from Taenia hydatigena, assembly GCA_036345935.2. Classification (NCBI taxonomy): domain Eukaryota; kingdom Metazoa; phylum Platyhelminthes; class Cestoda; order Cyclophyllidea; family Taeniidae; genus Taenia; species Taenia hydatigena. Next base: position 11,612,653 of record JADWOT020000010.1, read on the forward strand.
TTCCTTCCTTACATTACCATCAATTTGTTTATCATTTTTAGCAATAAACAACTTCGCTTCTGACATGCATTATGCGAAAAATGATTACAGGTCCCATTCATGTTGTACTGAAAACTCATCAGATTAAATAAATATTCGCTCGTTAATGATTCGCTGCATTAGTCCAGACAAAGATGATTGGCTGTGAGTTAGTAAATTGTCTGTGTCTGTCCTTGTCCCTTGCCAATTCTAGCAGCGGTTGGATTTTGGTTAAACAGGCTTTAGATGCTACACTGAAGGCGAATAACATGCCGTTTGAACGAACACAAGCCGATGTGGTGAAGAATCTGCTGCGTCACGGTTGAAGTCAATGTTGATTTACCAATTCGAATGGTAAGATTATCATGGAACCTCAGCATGATTGAGGTTGTATCTCTGCATCTCACCTTGTTTCAATAGATACGGCGATGCTTTTGTGTTGGAGCTTTTTGGCAGAGGTGATAGGTGGGTGGATAGGATCTTTGAGCTCCACTGCAAAAGGAGGCAAATGAATTCGTGAGTGGGTGTACCGGCTACATTGTCTCCGAGACTGTGGTGGACATGAATATCGTCTTGACCGCACGGCTGCTGAAGAGCAGTTTTGGTGGCAAGTGTATGCTGAAAGAGGTGGGAGACTGTAAAGTGTGGCGTCGTGATTCCTGCGATCAGGACGTGGGAGGCAGAAAGAAGGGAGTAATCGTCGGTGTGAGTGAGGAGTGTGGATACGTGGGGAAAGGAACTTGTTAATTTATTGGTTTGCATGAGTGTACATTTATGTGCATTTCCCTTGATGAAGTGTACCGCCCCACCATGACGTGTTGTCTTTTCCATCTGCCTTATCCTGCTTTTTCAATTCCTACGCGGTCCACTTGTTTGTTCATATTTGGAGCGATAGTCTGTGCTATTGCTCCCTCCTCCGTCACTAGTCACTCGGGTTCCTTCACGCAGGGTTGGCGTGTGTTGAATGTTCGCAAGTTAGATGTGTGCGTTCGTTGACGCTAGACCATCACTTTGACTGAATTGATTCCATTTTGTAACGGACAATGCCATTTGTTTTCGTTTTTCTGTGCAAAGAACAAGTAGTGTGGGTTTGTTTATTGTCTCCGCCATTGTGTATAGCCGTTTCTGTGGTGTAAGTGAATGTACTTTTGCGAATTCTGATCAAGACAAGTTGTCAGTGTTTAATTCAGAGTGGCATGGAGCTGTTGTTATCGGTTTGGGCAGTCTACCTTATAATCTGCTGCTTCACCCTGCCTTGTGGTTTAGCTGACTTGGAGAAAGCCTTCTTGAAATTTGAGTACCATTTTCTAGTCCAATTTAGATTTTACGCATTGTCAAGCAATTTTGTCGGTTGCTTTGTTAGTGTTGTATTGTTAGCGGTGGAGCGGATGGACATGGGAAAAGACACGACTTTGAGTGGATAAGGCTCTGTTTAGCGCTCTTCGTCCAAACTACCAAACTTTGTCGTCTGATTGTTGTTGGAAGAGGCTTTCTTTGGATGGTTGCCTCCGAAATGTGGGTGAATGGGCGAATGAATGAATGAATGAATAAATGAATGAAGTGTTCACCGGGGATACAGTGCTGTGGTGATAAGTGTGAAGGCAGCACACTAATAATCCCGGCCTGTTTACTTCCCCTGCTATGGCGATGAAGTAGCCTCGGAGTGATACCTGGCCTCGCTCCAGACGTAGTGGTAATTAGCTTTGGCTCGATTGTTTTTTGCCGTACGACTGGTTGTTGATAGGCGTCTCGTGGAGGCATGGACAAAGGTGTGAGTTTGGCATGCAAACAAGTCAGTGAATAAACTTGACGGGTCAAGAGTTGAGATTTATTTGTTGGTTTACACACTTTTCATATGTCTGCTTAATGGGTTATTTGGGTGGTAGAGGCTTGGACAAATGGGTAGGCAGTGGTGGGAGGGTCGGCTCATTTCTCTGTCCATGGATCTACCCACGCGCATGGCTAGCTACGTACCTATCTACACACCTCCTCTCCCATCCATCCCATCCGTCGAGGTGTTTGTACTTTGCAGTCTAGTGTGAGCGAGCTTGTCGAAGTTGCTGCATCTCTGGCACGACCGCCTGAATGTGGAGGCGCTGGAATCGACACCTCCTCCTCTCCTCACTGCGTCCGTGATGGCATCAGCACTACCAACGTTATTTAAGCAGGTAGTTGTTGTTTGTGATGGGAGAGGATTGAATGCTTCACCTAGTCCGGCTGACTTGCTTGCGTGCAAGTGACTTATGGGCTTGACTGAGTGTCGTTGAAACAGGCACAACTGTGGCTCAGGGTCAGACCTGCATTGCAGGTTAGTTGTGTGCTTCCGACTTTCTGGGCCTTGTAATGCTTCTCTGTCAGCCTTTCCAAGGATCTGCGAAAAAACGGGAGCATCCGTGCGCCTTCGTCTTCGTCATGAGAGCTTGTCATGTTCTCTAACGCTCTTTGGAAGTGGAAGATTTTGGCTTTCTTTAGGCGTCCTTAAAGCAAGCACGCATAGTGATTACTTGTTTAGATATTTCCGCCTCCTCCTCCTCCCTTCTCAAGGCCTGGTCCAACGTAACTTCCGTAGGTGGATCCCATTCTTCCAGTACAACTCTTTCCACGCCCAACACACTGCTGCATTACCACGCCCTACAATGCCCCATTTCCCCAATCAACCTAACAAAACAGACAGGCAGCTGCAAGTTCATGCACCTAACTCCCATTTCAGTGAAGGCAAATGTCATACTAATCCTGCGCCTCGTTGGCGTTTTACTTTAGCACTTTTTCAAGATAAAGTTATTTCTGTTGCTTCTTCCTTTCCTTCTTTAGCGGCATTCTTCACCGATGCCGATTCCGTGAGCTCCACTCCTCCTTCATTGCCAATGAAGGTATCATATCTTCAACAGATCCTTGCCTCGTTTCGTGCCAGTTCTTCTATTTCCTGCCTCATCTCACTATTTTAGCTCATTGTGGGCTCTGCTTACTTAGTCGTTCCCGCATTGTATTCACAAGAGTGGTGGTCAGTAGGTGTATTTGATCTGAACTTTAGCCTGCTCTCTTGATTGTGTCCAATCTTTTGCCTTCTCACGGTCTATATATTAGGTCTATTACAAAACTGTTGGAAATGCATCCCTTCCCCGTCAATACTCCATCTACCTTCACACTGTGTGCCTCTTTGCGCGTCTGAAAAGCTCCGCATGAGTGGACATTGGAAAGGTTATTAAGGGGCTGAGCCGAATGCCTAGTCAGTTGTCTTCCAGACTGATGAAAAGGTCCCTTGATGTCTGCAGGTGTTAGAATCACCGTAATGCAACTACCGATGTCGACGAACGCTTCCACTTGGTCACTTTGGATTGTTCGGCAGGCCTCCTCTATTCAAACTGAACCACTGACAGTTGGCCCTTGGTTCCCTGACTAGCCACAACCGACCGTCTTCTTGACCAAAACACGCTCTTTATAACACATCACACATGGACAAGTCTGCAGTGCTTTGAACTTGCATCATGCAGCCCTTGAGACCGATGCAACGCACATTAGAAAAGGAAATTGACCTCGTCACAGCTTTGTCGATCGCGTAGTTGGTCGCTCAGTCAGTAGCCCAGGATGAACGAGACACATTAGCCGAATCGGCACTAAGCTAGGCCATGGGAACGGAGGGGGAAGGAAGTCTTCACATGCACTGCAGACTCTATTGGGCCAAGTGACTCAATGTGTGCATCTTGTTTCCAACTAGACGCGAGACTAAATGGAGAATTCTCATTTGAATATCGATGTCTTTCTCGTGAAGTGGATTGACAAACGAGGTGGTGGAGTAGTCTGCCGAAGTCTGGCCTACTCCAGTCTGGTCATGCATTGGATTGCTACAGTGCATTTCAAATAGGCCAACAACGCTTGGCAACTAACACTAATCCAATATGCACGCTGACGTTTGTGGGCTTGCAAAAGTGCTATCAAGTGGCGTAAATGTGACTAAGATGTAAATAGAAAAAGAAATTGGCGACTTACCTCTAAGTTTTTAACGGAATGGGCAAACGCAAGTTCTTGCACACTGTAAAGCCCCATCAAAGAGGAGAGTGTAGTTGCCTCCAATTCGCCGACGAAAGCGAAGAACAGTGCGCGTTCAACTGTCAGTCGACAAGGAGTTGGAGGTCGAGGAGGAAAGAGAAGGAAGACACAAATTGAAAGCAGGGAGGTTCAAGTCCAAATTCAGCTCATTCTGATTTGGAGATTGCAAGCGCTGCGACGAGCCTTACAAATGCACCGAAGTTCGCCACCTGAGCACTCTTGTTGCAGGGCATGTTGAGCAGGTTTAGCGACTGTGTGGACGCAATTCGTGAATGCACATTCAATGGTGAGGCCGACTATGCGTGCACCACGAGTGTTTCGCCAACGGAGACGACAATTCCCATCCATTCGGTTGCACCCACCCACCCGCCGCCTCGCCTGACGATGAACTGCTGTGAACTGAGATTGCGTGTGTCAGTGTCCTGCCGTGTATCGATCGCTTCACCAGTTGACCAATACGCAGCTGCTTTGAGACTAACGCTCCGATCGATCAACTGATCGATTAGTGCGCGTGAGTCAGCAATGGGATGCAAGTGGGAATCACTGGTTCACACTCATTTTATTCGCCTGCTGAATTTTCACCGGAAGCAACTACGAGTTTACCTATCTTTCTTTACGGTTTCCGACTTTTGATTTGTGCATCTACAATGAATAGCTGTCGAACGGTCCTCCCCAATGCGAAACATTTTCATCCCCAAACCTGAGAAGTCAAATGATGTGTGGTATTGCATGCATGATTTTGCACAGGGTCGTGCTAAGTCCCATCACGTCCCGCTGAATGATGTGAAGGAGGGCCACCCGAAAGCCAAGTTCCAAATAGCTTCTGTGCGTCTCGATGGTTGCTTTTATCGATGTTGTCTGCATCTTTCGTTCGCCGACTCCCAACTTTAAGTCAATCCGCGTCAAGGGATGATACGAACAGCAATGTTTGGGCAAGTTTTATACATGGCAAAAGACAATTAGACCAAATGTAAGTTGGAGACACTGCATCATCAGACCCCATTTGGAAACGGAGTAGAAGTTTTATGCTCCAAAATTGTTCTTTTGGTCTGCTGAAAGCAAACATGTAGGGGTCAGCATCATCGATGGAGGGATGCGAACCCGGTGGATGCGTTAGAACCACACCAACAACAAGCCGTGCCATGGAATGCGTTGGGTCTGTGATGCATTTTCAACTACCTTTATCCCAACCCAGTCTCTTCCACACCTTCCTCAACACCCATTGTGGCTGCATCACAGCGACCGCATAACAGCAGCTAATGCTTCATGATGCACACACATGACTGCACTGACACTGACAACCGCTACCTTCTTGGTTAGATGTCATCTTCCAATCCGAAATGTTTTAAAGACAATCTTCATTCCAAAGGCATGCACGGTGGACGGATTACTGCACTGATAAATTACACGGGACCAAAGCAGTGGGGACCCTGTGATCACTGACCCGCACACACATGGTTCGAGCACCCACTTAAGGTCAGAAGCGGTCAGTGCACACGCATCTCTTGACGCAACGGACGTCATCAACCACCGTGGAGTGAGTGAATGAGCACAGTCCTGATCACTGTGCCTCCTATACCACATCAAAATGAATCATGCCCCACTCAGTTGATCCACTTGTTAGTCGAGGACTAAGGCCGAGGATGTACGAATGGCCTGCGAATCTATTACGCTGGGACCAGGCTCGATGCAACTCTCCCACTCCCAACGTTAGACAACGCTCCGATTCCTACAAGTCCTCCACTAAGACCTACTATCCGCCGACCAACCTGGCACGCCCAGTTGAAACACTGTTGCACCACCTCACTCCGCCCCATCATCGATCAGGGTGAACAAACACTCGCCACAGGGAGCAGGGACGACGAGGTGAGTAAATCAAAGAACCTCCAACCTCCTGTAAAACGGACCCCCCACAGTTCACTTTTAACCGGAATTGAGAGGTGCTTGGGTAAACGGGCAGCTGAGATGCCCCTCCTGCCTACTCATTGTGGTCGTGAAGCTCGGTAACACAGTTATCAACTTCCGCTGTAAGTTGGTTGTGATCTCAACAATGAAGCGTCTGCAGTCGTACATGGTTCTGAGACACAACAACCGCAATTGGTCACCAAACCAGCAGTCTCATACCAAGGCCCTCTGTGCTTTGGCTCACAACTAGGGAGGCTTTCATTTCGTCCATCCCATCTACCACCAAGCAGCTCTCCTTTCGTCACATTATAACTGGACGGTCATGCATGGCATTTCCTCTTCGACTCTGGTGCGGCCAATTCGATCAACATCCACAAGGCCTTCTCGACCCTTTCTTACTAGGTTCACATGACTCTACCATCCAACAGGCTGCGCTCATCAAAACGGAATGTGACAGCCGTACGAGAGAAATTTGGATTGCAGTGCGATACTTGGTGCCGATTTCTCGTCCTCAATTTTGCGCAAAGTACCGTTTCCATCCACCAACACACCCAAAGGACAACTACCCCTTTCTACCAAAGCGAGGCGTCGACAGTGTTTGCAATGCCCCATTCTAACATCCTCCACTACCTTCGAGTACAGCTTGCCCACATCACCAACAACAAAACGAAAGAACTTCAAGGACCATCATTTAAGCAAGCCAATATATTCGCCTGGCCATAGTTGAGCAGGAAGGAACAAACATCGTTAGAAATACGAAACACACCAGTGAGGCTGGACCGTACACGCGACTGGAGGAAGCGTACCCTCCGGTAGATGCATTGATTAGAGGCGGGGTCACAAATCCATCGAAGTCATCATATGTTTCGCTGATTGCTCTAAAAATGGGAGATAGGGAAATTACGATTGTGTGTCCACCGCAGCAAGCTGAACGCAGTAATGGAGAAGGATAGTGAGCTCTCGTTGCCACGCATAACTGTTCCGTTAGACTAACTACACAAGTGAGGCTGGTCCTCTACCCTAGACATGAAATCAGCACACTGACAAGTATGAATTGCATAAATGGACGAAGAGGAAAGACAGTCTCCGTCACCCTCCAAGAAGCATTGCAAGCTTTAGACGATGCCCCTCGGAATTTATAATACAGCGGCCACTTCCTACAGTCTTATGCCAACCGCACTGACTGCACCATAACCGGAATATTGCACTCACTGCATAGATGGCACTCCTGTGCTCTCAGCACACTGGCAGGCACGAATGCAGAAATGGGAAACAGAAGAAGCATTACAAATTCCACAAATTCAGGCACGCAAAGCCAACCGGCAATGCAGGTTTGGACCTGAACCAAAGCTGTAACTGTTTCAGCGTTGCTCAGGCAAGGTCACACGACACTGCACGTTAGAAAAACAGCTAGACTAGGCAAAGCACTCAATTCTCTCCCGTTAAAAACGACTGCTTACTTAAATAAATTCAGTAGCGACAGCGCCATCAAGGTAAAAGTATACTTGCACTCGTCACGGACGCATTCAGGCAGGTAGATGGCGATTTCAGCACCTTCAACTGTCCGATGGTTCTGACAAAGATGCAGAAACTTCAACAAGCTCGTTCACACTACACCAGAACGTACAAACGTAAAACAGATGGGAAAAGGGGCGAAGGAGCGCGTGTAGGTAAATTGGCAGTCATGCACGAAGATACGTCAAGAAACAGAGAAATGTACGGCCCCTCCCACCTTTGCCTGTCTACCTGGTTAAGGTCCTGCAGCCCAAGTAACTCATTAAACAAGTAAATTAAAAGTATGCAAAGTTAAAAAAAACGAAACTTGAAGCCGGCCAGTGTGCTGAGATGTGGAAAGAGGGGAGCAAACCAGCACATTTGGCTAGGTCTCGAGGGCACGTCCATTGATTGCGAGCCGTCAAGCATATTTGCTAACATACGGCACTTCACGAAATCACTTGCCCCTTTTTGTGGTAGTATTCGAAGATCCTATCCACCCATCCATCGCCTGTGTCGACAAACTCCGGCCCTACTAGTCGATACAAAACAAGATAAGGACGCCACCTCAGTCATGGCGAGGTTCTGCAATAATTCTGACCGCGGTGTAGGTTGTATGTCGGCTGGATCTCGAGGGCATGTCAATCGATTACTAGCCGCCAAGTTTCTTCACCAGCACGTCTACCTTGAGGGCAACGTCAATCTCACACTTCTGTCCATGCCTCCGCTACCCGCCAGTCAACTACTAGTCATGAGACAAATCCAATAGAGCCAAGGCTAATTGTTACCACGACTAAAGCGAGAGCAGAGACCATGCTGGGGCTTCGTCATCACCATCACAGTGATAAGGGTAAACAGGCCAAAGCACCTACTCTCACCGTCCACGCCATTATCATAATACTACCCCTCGAATGAACACCTCATTTATAACATTCATTCATTCCCATTTCGAAGGCATCCATTCCAAACAGCCTCTTTTGACAATAATCAAGGAGCAAAGTTCAGTGGCTTAGACGAGGAGCACTAGAGAGAGCCCAACCCACTCAAAGTCGTGTCATCTTCCCATGCCTCTTCGCCCGCTGTTCACCAAAATAACATCAGCAAAGGAACCGAAGAAATCGCTCCACATCCCCCAAACTCCAACTTCAGGAAGGCTTTCTTCATAGTTCGCAACACAATGAAGAGAGGCGAGGCAGCAGCAAATTCCCCAATCAAAAGTTGACCATTGAGAATACACTTTTTGATGCACTTGTACAGAGTGCCTACGCTACCGCTCCGGCTTAAGAGGAAGGAAAGGAAAGCTTACTTAATGGTGCAAATTAAGATTCACTGCAAACATTCACACGGACCATGACGCAGGCTGCTGAATTACACCTCATCAACTGATGACAGTACTGCCATGGTACTGCAAACACCGACAAATTGTCCCAATCAGGATTCTTAAAACCACATCCACATAAAGTAAACCTGCTAAACACAACCTTCTTTGGTTAGGCTAAGACAACAGCGCAAGCAATGAGCGAATGCAAGTCAGTTGTTCCTGTCACCAAAAACGAAAGCAAGTGGAATTGTCTTCTACAAAATAGAGTAATTTCAGCCAATGACGTGATCTAATTTCAATGAGCACAAAAACCAGACCTGCGAACAACTAGTACATTCCAACGCTTCGTGAAGGCATCTACGCAATCAGTAGTAGCACTGGGAGCAGTGAACTAGACTATCGCCCAAAGTATGTAGAAAACAAGTGGACCGCGTGGAAAAAGTGGGAGCAAGAAACAGCAGGTGCAAGAGACTACACCTCACATTAGAAAGACACACTCCATCAATGTAGATAAGCAACACATTGGACAGCCGCAACCAAATTTACACTTATGAACGTACCTGAGCAAAGTACGGAGTAATGGCACGGTCCAATTCCAAATCTCGTGTTCTTCATTAACCCTCAAAATCTGTTCAACACACATGCTTTTGCCCACTTTAATGTTCGGACCACCGTCGAAACCAGAAGAATCATGCCCTCTTTCCAGCATCTGGGGCCTATTTAACCAAAATCCATTCGGCACTTGAATCGGCCAAAGAGCCAGCACAGATACAGACAATGTACTGAAATGTAACCAATGACCTTAAAACTGACAAATTAAACGAATCATTGACGAGTGAACGCTTATTTTGCTTGTTGAACTTAATGTAAAGCGAATGTGAACTGCGATCAAGTGTTTTAAAAAACAGCTATAGTCATTTGACGATTAGATGCATAAAGGTGATTTGCTATCGCTTGTCAAAAAAGATACGTTGGTGGTTCGAACATAAAATGAGAAAAAACAATTGTAATAAATAAATTCAAAAATTCCTCATTGCATCACTTGAGACTTACTCAAGGACCAAAGAAGGCACTGATTGCGATGCTTAATAATTGACTACTTTTGCTTCGAAATGGCAGTTGAGTAGATCAGCGCTTGCACTCGTACTAGGTCGCCTTAGTGGGCGTTAGGCTGGCTATGCCTGTTCGAGGGTAAGAAGTATGAATTATGAGCCTCCTGCCTCTAATGAGACAGTCTTGTAGTATGCAAGTAAGGTCGCTAGTTGATTGTTGCGGGACATCTGGTCACGATGCGAACCATTCATGTCAGGATATTTGTGTGATGACAATTTTCACTTTCAGCCCAAGAGCGTGGGCGATGAGGCAGAAGGAAACTACTGACAAAAAGTCTGTGATAAATACAGAGAGCTTGCACAGTGCGTTACGAGGAATACAAACAAAGACGGGGAATCGTTGGTCCTCAAATGTGCGACCGCGCATGTTGCAGCCATTGTCATGCAATAAACGACGTTGGTCATTTCAATGTGCTCAACATTGCAGCATTTGCGATATTTATGAAAGCACCATCGACGCCGTCAGCAATGTGAAGTGAGTATAGGATTTTATTGTTGCATGAAATTGTGAAGGCAAAGACAAGGCTGCCACAAGTAATTCACACTGTTCATAAGCCGATTTCATGAGCATCAGCGTCTCCTGGTTGGGCTTGGGGTTGTCAACATCCACGCACTTTAGCAATCACACAGCCGCGGTGTCTTTTATTACTCTCGAAATGCCTCAAGGCGATAGTTTCGATTGCTTCAGTATCGTAACACTAAGTTCGAATGCTCAGCACCGCAATTAGTTTTGCTAATGTACCTGCTATTTCGTTGATGTCTAATGAGCTCAGGTGTTGGCATTGAAGCTGGTGCAATTCCTGTGAGAAGCACTGGTTGAGGCTACTGTGCGAGAGATTCAATCCACCAGGTGGATGGAAGAGGGGCGTGACGATTACCGCATTGCCATTTGGCGCACTTTTGGTGATTTTCCCATTCCTAAGCCAACAACTGCAACTCCTTCACCCACGCATTGTGCGAACCTGTGAGCTACTTCTAGTGACACCCTTGATGGATACTGCTTGCGTTAGGAAAACAACAACACAATGGAGAATAGCGAAACTATGACCATGCAAGAAATTATGCAAACTCCTCGGTGGCATACATAACTAAGTGTGAGCGATTACATCGCATAGGACGGAGTGGTATGAGCCATTTCGTATCCCACTCATTGGCAAATGGTCCCATCCATTGATGCCATTTACTGGTCTCCGCACTACTTTGAACGTAGCCTTACCGTAAATTAGAATGAATTCGGAGGAAGCATCGATTGTTTTATCAAATGAATGAAACAACAGGACAGTAATTCCTTGAAACGTTTCGGGACTTCCACGACTGCAAAAGAACGCACATTGCCAAGTCGAAGAACACATACTTAGGGTGAAAGACAGGTCTCTGTTTCACGTGCGATGATACGTGCTGTGAAATGCCAAATGAGGAATCATCCTCAATAACGACGTAATGCTTCTGTTCTTTAAATGGGCTTTGTAGGCCAGAGTCGGGACAACAAGTTGAACCTGGTTGCAGAGCAGCGTGGTGACTCCCACGAGAGCGATTTATCCCCGTCCTGAACTCTCCTGCAGGATCTCGCTGTACCCTTAATATGGATGTCGAAGCGTGTTCAGACTTCTAATAGCAAGGCAGTAAGAGGGAAGAGGAGGAACCCTCTACAACAGATTAAGTCTCTTTCTCAGAAGCCTTTTGTCCGGCTGTTTTTGCCTTTAGTGAGACACTCATGTCGTATAAATTAATGGCGCTGGTGAGGTGATCACAAAACAATTTTACACCACCAGTTCGCCTTGCCATGAATTTTGTCAACTTGAATGGAAGCACCGAGAGTTCTTTCCATTGGTCGACGCCTCCCCTTGGTGGTGAAATGGCTGTCGTGCATTCGGTGGCTAGGTGAGTGAGTGGGTGGATAGGTGGGCAGTTTTCCTCGCAAACCGGCTCTGTGTAGGCACTTTATCTCTCATCTGCGAGCTGTGGTACCCTCTTCATTGTCCACTTGACATGTGCATGTCGTCATCGCACAGTGTGCAAAGTTTCGGGAATGTTCCAACCAGCGATTTTGTGTCGCCAAGTGTGAATGCTATTGTTTGAAAAGCTTACTGCTCAATAGAAAATTTGCAGGTTCTTTATTCTTTTTTGATTCTATGTTAGCAGCACACCACTCGAAAATCTTGCGTGGTGAACCGCAATCAACAACTCAAGGGGCTTCTACTCCTTGAAAAGGTGTTTCTTCCCCAACCCCTCTGCTCCGCTCTTTCTGCGTTGATCATGATCAGTGCATGCAATTAAACTCCCGGTATTCAGCAGATCGCATTGTGACTTCCCTCATCACATTCGCCCCCTCCGTATATCGGTAGTGCTACTTTAAACACCTTACCTAAGACTCTTTATTGACAGTGCACAATTTACAAAAAAGAGACAACTTTAGCACTGTATCTGATGCATGTACATGGCATTGGGAAGCGCTATTAACAACTGAGAATGGAAGAGAGTGAAGCTAAACCCCTGCTTACGACTGATTGCACTGTCAAACTTCACCATTTCGTTCTACACCTGACATGCTTAACTCCAATACTCTACTCAACTCGTCGCCATTCCACTCCATCGGCAATCGCATCTTATTCATTTTGAGTTGGAAGTGGAGCTTCGCACACACCTACTGGTTTCTCTGAATCATAATCACCAAGTAGAAGTCAGTCGCACTAGTCTCACGCAAAGCCCTTCAAACGCTCCCTTTTGGCATGTCGTTTCCTCCTGACTACCAACACCTACAAGGTCGTCGCAAGTAATTTTATATTTGTCCAGGTAACGTTGACGCTCGTTGCCGATGCCAGTGGTGTCGTTCGATTTTGGCTTGGTTTCTCTCTTCAGAGTGCTGATCATTCAACATCCCGTGCACCGTCAAACAACCCGCATGTTCTTAATGACTTGGGAATAACTTGAGGTGATGTATTCGGTGTGACCTTAACACCAAATGCACTACTGAAAGCACAATAATTCAGCAGTAATGTGGAGTGCTGAACAAGCAAAAGTGAGCAGCAATTGCCAGCATGACGCCTCCTCATGACTGATGGAGGGTATCGTGTGCAGTTGTGTGCTCCTCAATCCCGAAATTGCACCACTCTGACTGGTTGATGTGGTGGAGCTGCAGCTACATCCATGAGCATCACACAGCGTCTACGTCAGAGGCCGAAGCGTTGAAGTCACAGTGCTGACAGTGAGATTTTACAAGAGCTTCCAACTCTACTCTGCTTTCGTGTGGGCGCATTCAATGCAAACAGTGCAATTGCCCTGACAATCAAACGCTCTGTAGTGAAGAATGAAGAAGGATAACCTGACTGGCGTCCTTCGCGAGAACACTGCGATTGGCAAGGCCTGCGGATATCAATGGAAGTCAATGTCATTTGGAAAAACGTGCTGTTTAGGAAATGTCGTTTCATGGGGTGGAACAGGACTACTTAAATTATAGCATCCGTAGTATTCGTTGCAGATACAATAAGGCATGTTGGAATGGAAAATCCTCACTCAAGGCAAGCAAATAAAGTTGGGCTGTGAAGCTGGTTGGCAAAATTTATTAGCCATAGCGTAAAATATGCAGCCGTCATCACAAAGCTGCCAAATGCACATGAAGCATTCCCAAATGTCGGACAGTTATTTGCGAAATATGAGATTAACGGAGCGAATTAAGCGATCACACTTATTTGTGCATAGCACTGCTGATTCGCATAAATTCTTGCACACGTGGACCTTCTGCATCCCCCATTGTGTTGTTGTTGCAGACGCAAAGGATGTCCATCAACGGTGCCAATACAAGCTACCCACGGGTTTGCACTATTCGTGGGTGGAGTTGCAGTTGTTGGATTAAGAATGGGAAAAAATCACCAGAACTGCACCAAAGGGTAATGCGGTAATCATCACGCTCCTCTTCGATCCACTCGGTGGGTTGGTTCTGCCACACAGTTGTATCAACCAGTGCCTCTGTCAAGGATCGCTTCAGCTTAGCAGCCAAAAACTGAGTGTTTTCCTTTGTCTCCAAACAACCCAAACTCAACTTGGTGTTGGAAAAAGAGGTCGTTGGGCGTCAGTGAGATGAGAGGACTAACAGCGAAACTGATTACAAAGCTGAGCATTTGAATTTCATTGCCACACTACTGAAGTGACGCCTAAAGCATCATGTTGACTCACATTTTTGGCGGTAAAATACACCTCAGTTGGACAAGTGCGTGAGTGTTGAAGGCCCCAAGTCCAACCAGAAAGCACTCTTGCTGATGCTATCACCTCGTAATGACAACGACTTGTGGACAGTGGTACGGTGGAATTCACACTCGCGTCGCATTAGTGATGGCATCGGTGGTGGTTTCAAAAGTGCCACAACTGCTACCGATGTTGGCATTTCGAAGTAACCAACACTATTTGCTACATTTGCTGCTGCTTGTTTGAAGGTGCACAAATGTTCTGTCTTTGTGCTTGCACCACGTGACACATTGTGCAACTTCTCTGTGCTCATCGGCCTAATGCTCCTCTTCAACTCTATCGCCCACGCTCGTAAGGTGAGAGCCAAGTTTGCTATTGCTCAAAAGTCGTGGCAGGATTAGCTAGCGGCGTGATAGAAGTTTCTGCGACCATCCCACCAACATCTGTATTATGTGCTCCACCATTCGCCTTTTTCCATCGATGCCATTTCACCCAACTTCAGTGAAAGCAAAGTTCGCGAATGACGATTCTAACTCCACCGAACTTTTCGTGTTGGTGTGTTGAAGTGGCGTTGAAATGTGCAGCCCAGCAGCAGTGCAATGAAGAGACGATGATGCTTCAAGAAAACGTTGCCCACACTCACAATCCCTCGTTCGCACACGTGTGCTCGCAAACACGAGTGAGAGTGGGGTAGTTCTAGAGAAGTACTTCATAACATCTTAATGGGCAATACTTGGACATTACTGTGGTTTTTATGCTGAAGCATCACTTTCCTCTGTGATTGTTGGATAGTGGTTGTAAGAACTATCTTTGGTTCGCATTGAATTTATTCAGTGGCACTGCCGCATTGTACTGCAAAGACTGTAGCAGGAGGAAAGGATGTGATTTCGGTGAGGCTGCCACTTGATTCGAGTTAGCATCTTCGAAGTCACCCGATGCATGTCGACTCAATTCAACTTCTAGCAAATTAGTCGATTAGCCGTGGGACATGTGGGTTTCTCTTCTGCTCAGTCGTCCCATGAAGCAGAGGCTTCACTGCATCGAGGAGGGAATTCCATTGCTCGCACATTTCATCGCCCATGCATGTTGCGCGTCTCTCTTGGGCTAATGAAGACCACCTAGTCTCTGAAACCTGCCTCCACAAAAGTGGTTATCTTGAAAGCTGAATTAGCAACTTTAGTGGAAAATGCTGCTGGATTGAGGGGACAGTCGGAAAGGAGTGGAATCAAGCATCAACTTGATCGTTAGCGGTGTCCACCTGACCTGTGACTGCGCCAGCACTGCTTTCTTACTGGGTAGTTCAGGCTGTAAGTGCTAGTCACAGTGAGAGATGCAGCAAGTTCTTCTGCAGTCTTGATTTCCTGCGGGCTCATCCAACGACAACTTCGACCCACTTATTGCCAGTCCTACACCCCAATGACTTTGCATGAAAGTTAAGATCCTTCTATCTTCATCAAGTTCTCCTGAAGGATCGCTTTGTTTGGCCACTGCAAGCGATTGTTGGACCAAGACTCACCCGCTTACTTGTTTCCACCATGTCATTGCGTCGCATTAAATCTGACACGGTACTAACAGATTCAATGACGTTCAACTTGTTTGTCTCCTCGCCGAGTGACTCGGTGGCTCCAAAGTCTAGAAGAGATTCAGTTGCACATTTGACATCCTTTATTTCACGTGTGTGTGTGTGTGTGGTAGTGTCAGTCGCAAGACTACCGATAGTGTTTCTGAAAGTGTGCTTGTCAATCATTGTTGCACCGATCCGCTAGGCATAAACAGCATTTGCACTTCTTTAAGCGTGGAGAGCTTCTAAGACTCTGTTTGCTGTCAAACCGTGTAAGTGTCTGTTACTCTGTTGCTGCAATCTCCTACACTGCCTAGAGGCTTGTAAGCACTTCTGTCGGTTTGGAGCACTCCTTGCCAATAGACAAAGGAGAACAAGACAGACGCAGTGATTGCGTGATTTTCAAACTAGACGACACGAAACGATTCGATGTACTAGCACCACGGTGAGGCTGATCCAATCCCCTCACTTTCCACAAGCTCTCTCCCCTCCTCCTCCTTCTACGTGCTCATTTGTTACAACTTATTCATCTCTGACACGTTGTACAAAGCTTCAACGGCACAGCATTTTCTCAAACAATTTACTATACTTCTCTTGCAACTGTTGGCTGTCGCTCACTTGAGCGACTTCACCAAGAACTACACTTGGGTGTTTCCGCTGGACTTGACTGCATAATCTTCAATCACAAGCACAAAACAGCCAACATTTGTGTGCGGCGAAAAGGTCAGATCACGGCTGGTGAAGAGCATTTGGATCTTTCCCCCTCACTTTGTCGTAAGTAGTAAACTCGCAGTGACTTGCTGTAAGCACAAAACTGACACCCACGCAATGCTGCTACAAACACGTGGGATGGCAGTATGCTATTGGAGGCCTTCTATTTACTCTTGCAACTGCAGTCTCATCCAACCAGCCAATCGTGGGGAAGAGGTCAAGGTGAAGAGCATATAAATGCGTGCAAGGCAGTCGACTAGACAGTGAACGTGTGCCATGTTGAGGCTTGCCGTCTTCCTCATTGCTGTCGTCTACTGCGCAGGTACGTACTCACCTCTCATTTCCCAATTTGACTTGATTTCTTGCTGAAGAAGTCACCGTGTGCTACACTCTAATGCACGCATTGGTACTAATTTTGGCCTTTGGAAATAGACCACTTTGTGCGGTGCAAGTTGGGTTAGCGATGTATTTTATCATGATAAGCCTAGTATGTGGTAACTTTTACGATGTAAGGCGAGTCTACACCCAGGACCCAGCCCGATATAACAATTGGGTGGAGGTAAAGTGGCAGCGCAACTGCCGTGAGTAGTTGAAGTCAGCAAAGCTCATGTGTAGAGGTATTGGCTCAGTGAGCTGTGCCCAGATCGAGTGATTGTACACCTCAGTTCTTGAATGGATAATATCAAAACGCTGAGTCAGGGAGGAAAGTCACTTGCTTTCATGTGGTGATGCCAAACAGATATGGATTGTGGCACTTCGTGGCATTTTGTGCATTCACGCGAACACGTATAAAAAGAAAAGCATCGTAGTTCGTAGTAGATGCATGCATACATCGTTAGTTACCATCGCTCTCATAAACGACAGACATTTGTAAAATCGCATTAGACAAACTCTAGATGCTTTGTTACTTTCGTGAAGCAGAAGCGGGACCATCGCTGTGGGGCTCTCGCATCGTCGGCACATCCGAGGGTTCATCGCCACTGATGCATTTCCGGCTTCCCCTTAATGCCGTATGTATAAAACAGTTGTTTGAATAGACTTATCCTACTAACACGACGATAGGCGTCATCTTGTGTGCCCTTCAAGACTTAGCTTTACCTCGCACGTTCCTTTCCTACTTGGATTGCCACAGATGCTGTGAGGTGGAATCTGCAATGTCATCCCACCACACAGCTGATGCATCTACACATTGTGGCATTGCAGTGGGCTTTTTACTTGATTGTAGACCATGAAAGCGTTGTCGAATGATGGCAAGAAGTCCAGTGTCAGCATTAGAGATGGCGCGTGCTATGTTGATGGCCGAGTATGGGGTCGCCCCTGCCAAGCGGATGGAGGTAAGTAGAAAACCGAGAACTCATCAATTCATTTGCCTGCATTGATAAGAGATCCTCCGAGTGCGACCAGGTGTAGTACATCAGAATGTTGTTCGGTGACTCAGCAAAGTAAATTGTTTCAGGTTGGTTTTGCGAATAGGGGTAGCCGAGATCGTACAATATCCGTGCATGCACGGAGAGATGAGATGATCTACTCTTGCTGTCACTGTAGGAGACTACCGTGTGTGATTTTAGAAAGTGCCAACATCACTGTCAACGACGTATCCAAACAGGATTCAGTGCAAATATGGGAAGGATTTTCATTGTTTTCGACAGTATTCTTCGTGCCGAAATGTGATTTCCAGAAGCCAGAGGAAGGTGAGTGGATGGAGTTGGAGAAGAATGTGCAGAAGTACTGCAGGATGGATACCTGTTTGAAATGGCTAATTCTCCAAACGCTTTCTGTGAGCAACACAGCATTTTGAATAGTGAATGCAGTTTATGTGCCATCTGAGCCCTTCCATCCCCTGGATGATTAGGGGAAGAAGAGTCAAGAAGCCTAATCACTGAATATTCCTTCTGCACAGGTGAAGTGGATTTGAACACGTCGTTTCCACTTTCGCGGTTTCGGAGAGGGAAATCGTACGTCGAGATCAAATTCGCTGTTGGAGGCGCGAACAGTCAATTACCGGTTTGTGCATTGTTAATGGAAATGTCCTTAGGACGCTCGTGTAGTCCTCTTCATCATTTGTTCATGGTTTTTTGCTGTGTCTATTCTGTCCTTTCTCCTCTCTAAAATGCAGGTTGAGCTTAACGTGAACGGATACGCCCAGTGTTTCTGGCGGGGTATTGCTCTTGAGGGACCTGCAGCGCCTTACTGCGGTGAGTTTGTTGAGTATTCAGCCGGGTCATTCATTGTGCTCATGAAGCCAACTGATGTGCTAATTGCGCTTTCCTCTGCTCGTTTAAGGTAATTTGTCAAGAGATGACAAATCCGATCTGCGAACATTTGTTTTGAACTTCACACGAAATGACACGCTTAATCATACCACATTTGAGTGGTACGGGATGAATAGAAGACTTACTGTCACTGTTGACTGGGAGCAAGACGGTGAGTGAGCATCCGAACTGATTAGGTCGGACTATTTCCTTTCTTTGTAATGCAACATCTTAACTAGTAGCACTTCAGAGTGAGGTGTTTTGAGGTTAAGTATGGTTCTGCAGATACCAATCGTAAACAGACCTAAGTAGCTCAAGTCCTCACGAGGTGACCGAAAGTGTTGCGTTAATTTAGGTGAATCGCCAGAAATCGCGGCGTGCAGTGGTAAGTCAGGCAGCGCCACTTTCTTTCCTGTGAAAGCCTCTTTGTGTGCCTACAAATTGCTGCAACACAATTGAAGCCCATTGGATTAGCTAGGAATAATTCATGTTGGTGCAACGCCACTGAGAGCATTTCATGCTAACTATTTTACAACCGTTTGCTTGGCATGCCTTTTAGGTTACCAGGGTAGAACCGGTAAGTAAATTGAATTGCCTCACAACCCAATTTGTAATACGAGGTTAGTTGAAACAGTCCATCATTCCATCTACAGTATTTTGACCTATTTCCTTGACACTTCTCTCAATGCTTTCGAGACACTCTGCACACACACACACACACACACTTGATTCAAGTCTGCATTCGCCCTCAGTCCTCAGCTCGCCCTGTCCACCACACATTGCCCCGACTTCCATAGAAGGCGTTCGAATTAGGACACCGACAGCAAATGCATCCATTCTTGTGGAGAAGGTGTTGCAGCCATGCAAACCAGATGATGCGTCAATAGAGCTGAATGAATGCTTCGTCTGTTGGGCTGCCAACATGACGCCAGCATCCAACACTAAGTGCAAGTAATTCTCTTGATCAAAGGCTAGCCTACTCGGAGTTCGCTGCCATCGCAAAAGCAACTCTTTTGCGGCCTCCTTAGATGCATCTTCATTGACGTGAATATCTGAATAATCTCCTGATGCGAGAACCCACTTTGACGCATGCATTCTTCAAAGCTGTTGGACTTGATTTGAAGCTAAGTACCGTCAGCATACAATTGAGTCTGCACCTTACTGCAACCACGAAACCATCAGTGGGAGGATCCTTCGTTTACTAGCACTCTAAGGCTTACATTCGCTACTCCGAAACTGAATTTGTTATTGATTCCTCGAATTCACACCCAACAGAATCATTTGTCATGGCTTTGGTGGTGCGTTCAAATGCGCCGCTGTTTCACAGTCGTAGTTGCTTCAAAGCTGACACTCTACGCGTTGTTTGTGGCGTTTGCTAGACTCGAACCATCAGCGCCAGGCCTTAGATGCTGAGTGTTGGTTCAATAGACACCTTCTAGGGTACCGAGGGTGTTTCCTGCTTCCTGCCACATTGCATAAAAATCGATGAGTCGAGGCCCTTATCCCTTTTATTAGACTTAATGAACTCATCCATTCATTTGAGCATAACTTGACTGAGTCGACTTGACCGCATGTTTGCATCCCACAGGTCCCACGACGATACTCGCTCTCAACGGTAAGGCACTCCTATGCATCGCCTTGATGTAATGCTCGTCAACGGTTGTATTTTGGCTCTGCATGCTTCCAGAGCGACACTTATTCCCTTTCCTTCATGCCGATGGAATAGCAACTATTCCTTATTTTTCCCTTATTTGTTGCCACGAATTTGACAGTATCCTTTGCATAGTTCATGAACCACCCCAATGCAGTGCATTCGAACGCACCCTTCTATAGACTCTAAGAGGCCAAGTCTGCATGAGCTTGAAATCGAAGTCAGTGGTGACCTCCTCTTCTTCCTCTCCTTTTAGCCATCTTGGCGTCGCTGCTGATACCGGCGCTTTTGTGAATGCAGCCACTTGAAGAACCGGATGTGAAGTGTGCTTGAGGACTGCATTAAGACAAGCACGTCAAAACCTTCTTTGCCCAACTTCGTTGCTTTTAATGTGCTAACTACAAATAAATTTTTTAACATTTGAGTTGAATTCGGGCTAACCATCACGGCAACAATGGTCTCCTTTGCAATCGCATCAAAGGCCACATGTTTGAAGGAGCGACAAGAGCATCTGGGACTGGTATACGAGCTCCTTCGAACATTGAGGGAGGGAGGAAGAACCGCAGTTGAACCGGGTTTGTGAAGAGAAGCCCACCATTTGCATTGAGAACTAGGACAAGAGGGAGGAGATGGAAGCTATCAACCTGAATTTCTAGCTAAAATTGGGCCATTCACATTGTCAGCACTTTGCTGCGCGTCACGATGTCCATAGTAAGGTTGGAGAGGGGGGAAAATCGTGTACTGCTTGACAATGTCTTTGCAACTCTGACATCCATTTGAACACATGTCAGCCACCTCATTTTATGCTAGTCCTGCGGCATTAGTTACATCAAGCAAGTGAAGTCCCACAACTTGCAACTTGTGAACACCGATTCATGAGCTCTCAAGTCCTCTGTCAGGCTCTTCACACGCCTGAAGAGGCTTAGAATTGAATTTCGCTTCCACGCATCAATCGATCTCGAAGAGGATGCTCTTTTTTCCTCATTATGCGCAACACCTCTTCACATCTACACACGTCAGCGCAATCTGGTGGAGAAATGAAGGTGCTGTTCCCCTCGTAGACTCTTTAAACCACTAGATTATACCTGACTTACACGCTTCAAAGTTGGAAAATGGTGCTTCTGCTTTCCCATCCATTCGCTGTTGACAGGACCTGTGGCGACACAGGCTTTGCATGGCAATGCACGAAAGCTGTCTAGCGAGGATGCCATTAGGATTTACTTACGCTTTAGCACAATACCTGGGCGCAGTTGCAGTTGCTGGCTGCATTTGTAGGTGTTTAGAGGTCTCAAATGCAGCCAAAACACGCATTGAAGTGGATGTAGAAGCCACCACGTTTAGATCAAGATTGTTGAATAGATTCAATGTCCTTTGCTCGATATTTAGTAGCTGGAGCAGCACTTCTGCTGGTGGCCGGTGGGGTGTGTGGGAACAGCACACTCACTCAAGTAGGAAACCTAGGAAATTGGGTGTGCAGATGTGGCGGCCTTAATTAATGTCCACTGCCTCCAAGCACAGCTAGTCCCTTCAATATGGTTCACTCGAACTGAAAATTGGAATAATTCTACTCCACTCCTCCTTCCACACATCCAAGCTCAATTTCATTTCACTACAAATAGTCTTTTTATTTCGTGTTTGGATACGGTCAGCGAGACTTAATGACTCATCCCGAATTTTCCAACACACAAACACACGCGGACCAGACCAGATAACTCTCTCCGTCTCCGCGGCTGACGGGAGGAAGTTTCCATGATTTAGAACATTCTTCAGCATGGCTTGTCATCGACTTGGTTCCAACACCCCTACCGGGTCACCATCGCTCCTTTGGTGACGCTGATTCCTACAGATAATTTGTTCCGGTGCACTTTTAAAAGATTTGATTGCAAACGCGTCTCATTTGGTAAGGTAATACAAGACTCACCATATGTAGCGACTTATTAGTTCATTTGATAAAGCATTTGAATGCAACGAGTCAAATAATTATAGGACTATTGGCGCATACATAAAGCTTTCACCAAATTGAGTCCAGTTAACGGTGCGACAATGTTCAAAGTAGTGCGGAGACCAGTAAATGGCAGCAACAAATGGAACTATTTGCCCAATGCGTGGGATACGCAATGGTTCATCCCACTCCGACCTATATGATGTAATATTTCTACGTGGGAATCTATTTTGAAACTGAAAATGCCAGCTTAATGCTTCACACTTAGTTATGTATGCCACCGAGGAGTTTGCATAATTTCTTGCATGTTTGCAGTTTCTCTCTATTCGCCATTGTGTTGTTGTTTTCCAAACGCAGATGGTGTCCACCAAGGATGTCACTAGAAGTGGCTCACAGGTTTGCACAATGCGTGGGTGAAGGAGTTGTTGTTGTTGACCTAAGAATGGGAAAATCACCAAAAGTGTGCCAAATGGCAATGCGGTAATCATTACGCTCCTCTTCCACTTACTCGGCGGATTGATTCTATCGCACAGTAGCCTCAACCAGTGCTTCTCACAGGAATCACACCAGCTTAAATGCCAACAACTGAGCTCATTAGGCATCAGCGAAATAGCAGGTACATTAACAAGACTAATTACGGCGCTGAGCATTCGAACTTAGTGTTACGATACTGAAGCAATCGAAACTATCGCTTTGAGGCATTTTGAGAGTAATAAAAGACACCGCGGCTGTGTGATTGCTAAAGTGCGTGGATGTTGGCAATCTCAAACGCAGCTGGGAGACGCTGATGCTCATGACAATGTCTCATGAACAGTGTGAATTACTTGTGGCAGCCTTGTCTTTGCCTTCACAATTTCATGCAACAATAAAATCCTATACATAAGTCTCATTACTGACGACGTCGATAGTGGTTTCATAAATATCGCAAATGCTGCAATGTTGAGCACATTGAAATGACCAACGTCGTTTATTGCATGACAATGGCTACAACATGCGCAGTCGCACATTTGAGGACCAACGATTCCCCGCCTTTGTGTTTACTCCTCGTGACACACTGTGCGGGCTCTCTGTATTCATCGCAGACTTTTGTCAGTAGTTCTCTTCTGCCTCATCGCCCACGCTCTTAAGCTGAAAGTGAAAATAGTCATCACACAAATATCCTGACATGAGCAGTTCGCATTGTGACCAGATGTCCCGCAACGACCAACTAGCGACCTTACTTGCATACTACAAGACTGTCTCGTTGGAGGCAGGAGGATCGTTGTAGCGTCCCGAGACTCCTTCGAAAGCAAAAAAGGCAGAATGCTAGGGTAGAATATATATATTCAACGGACGGAGGGAAATAGGCTGCTGGCATGGCCCGGAGGCCAGCCCACGCAGCTAGGGCAGTACGGCCACCTCTGTCACCTTGACCGAAACCGGCAGTTCTAACAAACAAAGTATTACAACGAACATATACTTGGGGTGAAAAACAGGTCTCGGTTTCACGTGAAATGATACGTGCAGAATTAGTCAATTATTAATGCAGTACTTTGTGAGTTGCAACTCCCGATTTCGGTCAGGGTCACAGAGGTGGCTGTACTGCCCTAGCTGTGTGGGCTGGCCTCCGGTCCATGTCAGCAGCCTATTTCCCTCTGTCCGGTGAATATATGTATTCTACCCCAGCATTCTGCCTTCTTTTGCTTTAGACGGAACCTGGGGACACTACAATTTAGCACCTTAACCAGTGTCTTCTTTGGTGCTTGGGTAAGTCTCAAGCGATGCAATGGGAATTTTATTTTCGAACTACCAACGTGTCTTTTTTTGACAAATAATAGCAAATCGTCCTTTATGCACCCAATCGCCAAGTGTCTATAGCTTCTTTTCAAAAACACTTGATCGCAGTTCACATTCGCTTTGCATTAAGCTCAACAAGCAAAATAAGTGTTCACTCGTCAATGATTCGTTCAATTTGTCAGTTTTAAGGTCATTGGTTACATTCCAGTACATTGTCTGTATCTGTGCTGGCTCTTTGGCCGATTCAAGTGCCGAATGGATTTTGGTTAAATAGGCCCCAGATGCTGGAAAGAGGGCATGATTCTTCTGGTTTCGACGGTGGTTTGAACATTAAAGTGGGCAAGAGCATGTGTGTTGAGGAGTTTCTGAGGGTTAGTGAAGAACACGATACTTGAAATTGGACCGTGCCATTACTCCGCACTTTGCTCAGGTACGTTCATAAGTGTAAATTTGGTTGTGTCTGTCCAATGTGTTGCTTATCTGCATTGATGGAGTGTGTCTTTATAATGTGAGGTGTAGTCTCTTGCATTTGCTTCTTCTTGCTTCCACATTCTCCACGCTGTCCACTTGTTTTTCTACATACTTTGGGCGATAGTCTAGTTCACTGCTCCCAGTGCTACTACTGATTGCGTAGATGCATTTACGAAGCTTTGGAATGTACTAGTTGTTCGCAGGTCTGGTTTTTGTGCTCATTGAAATTAGATCGTGTCATTGGCTGAATTTACTCTATTTTGTAGAAGACAATTCCACTTGCTTTCGTTTTTGGTGACAGGAACAACTGGCTTGCATTCGCTCATTGCTTGCGCTGTTGTCCCAGCCTAACCAGAGAAGTTTGTGTTTAGCAGGTTTACTTTATGTGGATGTGGTTTTAAGAATCCTGATTGGGACAATTTGTCGGTGTTTGCAGTACCATGGCAGTACTGTCATCAGTTGATGAGGTGTAATTCAGCAGCCTGCGTCATGGTCCGTGTGAATGTTTGCAGTGAATCTTAATTTGCACCATTAAGTAAGCTTTCCTTTCCTTCCTCTTAAGCCGGAGCGGTAGCGTAGGCACTCTGTACAAGTGCATCAAAAAGTGTATTCTCAATGGTCAACTTTTGATTGGGGAATTTGCTGCTGCCTCGCCTCTCTTCATTGTGTTGCGAACTATGAAGAAAGCCTTCCTGAAGTTGGAGTTTGGGGGATGTGGAGCGATTTCTTCGGTTCCTTTGCTGATGTTATTTTGGTTATGAGCGGACGAAGAAGCGTGGGAAGATGATATGACTTTGAGTGGTTTGGGCTCTTTAGTGCTCCTCGTCTAAGCCACTGAACTTTGCTCCTTGATTATTGTCAAAAGAGGCTGTTTGGAATGGATGCCTTCGAAATGGGAATGAATGAATGTTATAAAAGGGGTGTTCATTTGAGGGGTAGTATTATGATAATGGCGTGGACGATGAGAGTAGGTGCTTTGGCCTGTTTACCCTTCTCACTGTGATGGTGATGACGAAGTTCCAGCATGGTTCCATGACTGAGGTGGCGTCCTTATCTTGTTTTGTATCGACAAGTACGGGCGTGTTAGTAGGGCCGGCGTTTGTTGGCACAGGCGATGGATGGATAGATGGGATCTTCGAATACTACCACTAAAAGGGGCAAGTGATTTCGTGAAGTGCCGTGTGTTAGCGAATATGCTTGACGGCTCGCAATCGATTGACGTGCCCTCGAGACCTAGCCAAATGTGCTGGTTTGCTCCCCTCTTCCCGCATCTCAGCACACTGGCCAGCTTTAAGTTTCGTTTTTTTAACTTTGCATACTTTTAATTTACTTGTTTAATGAGTTACTTGGGCTGCAGGACCTTAACCAGGTAGACAGGCAAAGGTGGGAGGGGCCGTACATTTCTCTGTTTCTTGACGTATCTTCGTGCATGGCTGCCAATTTACCTACACCCGCTCCTCCACCTCTTTTCCCATCTGCTTCACATTTGTACGTTTCGGTGTAGTGTGAATGCGCTTGTTGAAGTTTCCGCATCTTTGTCAAAACTATAGGACTGTTGAAGGTGTTGAAATCAGCATCTACCTGCCTCAATGCGACTGTGACGAGTTCAAGTATACTTTTATTCCGATGGCGCTATTGCTACTGAATTTATTTAAGTAAGCAACCGTTTTTAACGGAAGAGAATTGAGTGCTTCGCCTAGTCCAGCTGTCTTGCTAACGTGCAGGCTCAGAGCCAAACCTGCATCGCCGGTTGGCTTTGCGCGCCTGAATTTGTGGAATTTGTAATGCTTCTTCTGTTTCCCATTCCTGCATTCGTAATTGCCAGTGTGCTGAGAGCACAGGAGTGCCATCCATGCAGTGAGTGCAACAATCTGGTTGTGGTGCAGTCAGTGCGGTTGGCATAAGGCTGTAGGAAGTGGCCGCTGTATTATGAATTCCGAGGGGCATCGTCTGAAGCTTGCAATACTTCCTGGAGGGTGACGGAGACTGTCTTTCCTCTTCGTCCATTTATGAAATTCATACTTGCCAGTGTGCTGATTTCATGTCTAGGGTAGAGGACCAGCCTCACTTGTGTAGTTAGTCTAACGGAATAGTTATGTGCGGCAACGAGAGCTCATTATCCTTCTCCATTACTGCGTTCAGCTTTTTGCGGTGGACACACAATTGTGAATTCCCTATCTTTCATTATTAGAACAATCAGTAAGACATATGATGACTTCGATGGATTTATGGCCCCGTCTTTAATCAATGCATCCACCGGAGGGTACGCTCCCTGCAGTCGCGTGTACGGTATGGTGGATCGGTCCAGCCTCACTGGCGTGTTTCGTATTTCTAACGATGCTTGATCCTTTCTGCTAAACTGTGGCAAGGCGAATATATTGGCATGCTTAAATGATGGCCATTGAAGTTCTTTCGTTTTGTTGTCGGTGAGGTGGGCAAGCTGTACTCGAAGGTAGTGGAGGATGTTAGAATGGGACATTGCAAACATTGCTGACGTCTTACCTCGGTAGTGTAAGGACAGTTGTACTTTGGGTGCATTGGTGGATGGAAACGGTACTTTGCGCAAAATTGAGGACGAGAAATCGGCACCAAGTATCGCACTGCAATCCAAAATTCTCTCGTACGGTTGTCGCATTCCCTTTTGATAAGCGCAGCTTGTTAGATGGTAGAATCGTGTCAACCTAGTAAGAAAGGGTCGAGAAGGCCTTATAGATGTTGATCGAATTGGCCGCACCAGAGTCGAGGCGGAACTGCCATGCATGACCTTCCAGTTGTAATGTGATGAAAGGGGAGTTGCTTGGTGGTAGATGGGATGGACGAAATGAAAGCTTCTCTAGTTACGGGCTAAAGCACAGAGGGTCTTGGTATGAGACTGCTGGGTTGGTGACCAATTGCGGTCGTTGTGTCTCAGAACCATGTGCGACTGCAGACGCTTCATTGTTGAGATCGCAACCAACTCACAGAGGAAGGCGATGACCGTGGTACTGAGCTTCACGACCACAATGAGTAGGCGGGAGGGGTATCTCGACTGAACGTTTTACTGGAGGTTGGAGGTTCTTTGATTTACTCACCTCGTCGTCCTCGCTCCCTGAGGCGAGTGTGTGTTCACCCTGATCGATGGCGGGGCGGGGTGAGGTGGTGCAACAGTGTTTCAACTGAGCGTGCGAGGTTGGTCGGCGGATAGTAGGTCTTAGTGGAGGACTTGTAGGAATTGGGGCGTTGTCTAACATTAGGAGTGGAAGAGTTGCATTGAGTCTGTACCCAGCGCAACAGATTCGCAGGCCATTTGTGCATCCTCGGCCTTAGTCCTCGACTAACAAGTGGATAAACTGAGTGAGGCATGATTCGTTTGTGATGTGGTAAAGGAGGCACATTGGTCAGGACTGTGCTCATTCACTCACTCCACGGTGGTTGATGACGTCCGTTGCGTCAAGAGATGCGTGTGCACTGACCGCCTCTGACCTTAAATGGGTGCTCGAACCATGTGTGTGCAGGTCAGTGATCACAGGGTCCCCACTGCTTTGGTCCCGTGTAATTTATCAGAGCAGTAATCCGTCCACCGTGCATGCCTTTGGAATGAAGATTGTCTTTAGAACATTTTCGACTTGAAGATGACATCTAACCAAGAGGGTAGCGGTTGTCAGTGTCAG
>JADWOT020000010.1:11640845-11710906 GCA_036345935.2 Taenia hydatigena
CTACCTACACGAGAGGGGCTTATTCTTTACCCTGGACATAAAAGCGACATATTGGCAAGTTGGAATGCCATAAATGGTCAGGGAGAAAAGACAGCCTCCGTTACCCTCCAAAAAGGAATGTAAATTCCAGACGATGCCCCTCGGAATTTGCAATGCGGCGGCCACTTCTTGCAGTCATGCGAACCACACTGATTGCATGTGCCGCCCGGATAGAATTCTTGTGCCCTCGGTACACTAGCAGGTAAGAATCGCAGAAATGGGCAAAGAGAAGAAGCGTTGCAACTTCTAGGAATTCGACAGTACAAAACCAATCTGCGATGCAGGCCTGACCCTGAACCAAAGTTGCACCTGTTTCAACAAAGCGCAGTCAAGCTCATACGACGCTGCACGCCAACAACCCAGCTGGACAAGGTGAGGCATTCAGTTCGCTCCCATTATGAACGACAACCGCCTGCTTAAATAGCGTTAGCAGTGATAATGCTGTTACGGACGCATTTGGGCGGGTAGGTGCCGATTTCAGCTCCTTCGACAGTGCGATGATTCTGACAAACATGCGGCGACTTCAACAAGCTCGCGCACACTACACCACAACGTGCAAACGTGAAGCAGATAGAAAAAGAGGTAGATGGGGAGGCAAATTGACAGCCATGCACGTTGATAGGTCAACAAACGGAGAAATGAACAAATCGTCCCACCTTTGCCTGTCTATTTGGTCAAGGTCCTGTCGCCCAATTAACTCACTAAACGGGTGAATGAAAGGTAAGAAAAGTAAAAAAAATGAAACTGACCAGTGTACTGAGTTGCGGGAAGAGGAGGAACAAACCGGCGCATTTGACTAGGTCGCGAGAGCGCGTCAATCGATTGCTAACCACCAAGTTTCTTCACCAGTACGTCTAACTTGAGGGCAACGTCAATCTCACACCTCTGTCCATGTCTCTGCGACTCGCAAATCAACTACTAGTCATGCGACAAAAACTAGTAGAGCCAAGGCTAATTGCTACTGCGACTAAAACGAGGGTAGAGACCTTGTCGAGGCTTAGTCATCACCACCACAGTGGGAAGGGTAAACAGACCAAAGCACTTACTCTCACCGTCCACGCCATTATCATAATACTACCCCTCAAATGAACACCTCATTCATTTATTCCCATACCCACATAAAGTAAACCTGCTAAACACAACCTTCCTCGGTTAGGCTAGAACAACAGCGCAAGCAATGAGTGAATGCAAGCCAGTTATTCCCGTCACCGAAAAACGAACCCGAGTAGCATTGCCTATTACAAAATTTAGTAAATTCAACCAATGACACAATCTAATGCCAATGACCACGAACACGCTTCGCTTCTACGCAACTAGCAGCTGCACTGGGAGCAGTGAAATGGACTATCGCCCAAAGTGTGTAGACAAACAAGTGGACCGCGTGGAAAAAGTGAAAGCAAGAAGCAGCAAATGCAAAAGACTACACCTCACATTAGAAAGACACACTCCATCAATGTAGATGAGCAACGCATTGGACAGCCGCAGCCAACTTTACACTTATAAACGTACCTGAGCAAAGTACGGAGCAATAGCACGGTCCAATTTCAAGTCTCGTGTTTTTCATTAACCCTCAGAAACTCCTCAACACACACGCTCTTGCCCACTTTAATGTTCAGACCTCCGTCGAAACCAGAAGAATCATGCCCCCTTTCCAGCATCTGGGGCCTATTCAACCAAAATCCAGTCGTCGCTTGAATGGGCGAAAGAGCCAGCACGCACACAGACAATATGCTAAAATGCAACCGATGACCTTAAAACTGACAAATTGAACGAATCATTGACGAGTGAATACTTATTTTGCCTGTTGAGCTTAATGCAAAAAGAATGTGAACCGCGATCAAGTGTTTTAGAAAAACGGCTATAACCATTTTGTGCTTAGGTGCATAAAAGACAATATGCTATTGTTTGTAAGAAGGAGAGCCTGGTAGTTCGAAAACAAAATGAAAAGGAACAATCATAACAAATAAATTCAAAATTTCCTATTGCATCGCTTAAGACTTATCCAAGGACCAAAGAAGACACTGATTGAGATGCTTAATAATTGGCTAATTTTGCTTCGGAATGGCAGTTGAGTAGATCAGCGTTTGCACTCGTACTAAGTAGCCTTAGTGGACTTTAGGCTGGCTATGCCTATTCCAGGTAAGAAGTATGAATTATCATCCTCCTGCCTCTAATGAGACAGTCTTGTAGTATGCAAGTAGGGTCGCTAGTCGGTCGTTGGGGGACATCTGATCACAATGCGAACCATTCATGTCAGGACATTTGTATGATGACAATTTTGACCTTAGCCGAAGTGTGGGCAATGAGGTAAAAGGGAACTACTGACAAAGGGTCTTCAATGAATACAGAGGGCTTGTACAGTGTGTCGCGAGGAGTACAAACAAAGGCGCGGATTCGTTGGTCCTCAAGTGAGCGACTGCGCATGTTGTAGCCATTGTCATGCAATAAACGACATTGATCATTTCAAGGTGCTAAACGTTGTAGCATTTGCGACACCTATGAAACCACCATCGACGCCGTCAGTAATGTGACTTGGGTATAGGATTTCATTGTCGCATGAAATTGTGAAGGCAAAGACAAGGCTGCCACAAGTAATTCACACTGTTCATGAGACATTGTCATGAGCATCAGCTCCTCCTGGATTGGCTTGGGGTTGTCAACATTTACGCACTTTAGCAATCACACAGACGCGGGTCTTTTATTACTCTCAAAATGCCTCAAAGCGATAGCTTCGATTGCTTCAGTATCGTAACACTAAGTTCAAATGCTCAGCGCTGTAATTACTTTTGTTAATGCACCTGCTACTTCGCTGATGCCTAGTGATCTCAGTTGTTGGCATTTAAGCTGGTGCGATTCCCGTGAGAAGCCCTGGTTGAGGCTACTGTGCGAGAGAATCAATCCACCGAGTGAATGGAAGAGGAGCGTGATGATTACCGCATTGGCATTTGGCGCATTTTTGGTGATTTTTCCCTTCTTAAGCCAACAACTGCAACTCCTCCACCCACGCATTGCGCAAATCTGTGAGCTACTTCTAGTGACATCCTTGATGGACACCATCTGCGTTTGGAAAACAACAACGCAATGGGGAATAGAGAAACTACAACCATGCAAGAAATTATGCAACTCCTCGGTGTCGTACATATATAAGCGTGAATGATTAAGCTGGCATATTCAGTTTCAAAATAGATTCCCACGTAGAAATATTACATCATATAGGTCGGAGTGGTATGATCCATTGCGTATCCCACTCATTGGGCGAATGGTCCCATCTATTGATGCCATTTACTGGTCTCCGCACTACTTTGAACATCGCCGCACCGTAAACTGGACTCAATTTGGTAAAAGCTTTATGTATGTATGTATGTATTTGGCTCTTTGCATTCAAATGCTTTATGAAATGAACTAATAAGTCGCTACATACGGTGAGTCTTATATTATTTTGTTGACGGCTTTTTTATTACCACGGTACGAAAAGTAAAGAATAAAGCTACAACCCGTTTTACCCGTCGAAACACGGATCTGACACCAGAATCACATTGTCGTACCTGACTCACAGGGGCGCAGGGGTATCAAGGTAGTGTCGAATGCGAGTTCAAATTCGAAAATTGATGACCCGCTTTACACTATCAGTTTCGCTGACACAACGACTCCTTCATCACTTCAGACACGATTCATTGAGTTGGAAAAACGAACTACACATTGTTGTTTGGACGTTAGAATCTATGCAAATGAGGTTGACCCAAATGAGACGCATTTGCAACTAAATCTTATAAAAATGCACCGGAACAAATTATCTGTAGGAATCAGCGTCACCAAAGGAGCGATGGTAACCCGGTGGGGATGTTGAAATCACGTCAATGACGAGCCGTGCTGAAGAATGGGTTAAGTCAACGAAACCTCCTCCCGTCAGCCGCGGAGACGGAGAGAGTTATCGAGTCTGGCCCGCGTGTGCTTGTGTGTTGGAGAATTCGGAATGAGTCATTGGGTCTCGCTGACCGTATCCAAACACGAAATAAAAAAGACTATTTGTAGTGAAATGAAATTGAGCTTGGATGTGTGGAAGGAGGAGCGGAGTAGAATTATTCCAATTTTCAGTTCGAGTGAACCATATTGAAGGGACTAGCTGTGCTTGGAGGCAGTGGGCATTAATTAAGGCCGCCACTTCTGCACTATCCAATTCTTTAGGCTTACTACTTGAGTGAGTGTGCTATTTCCACACACCCCACCGGCCACCAGCAGAAGCTCTGCTCCAGCTACTAAATATCGAGCAAAGGACATTGAATCTATTCAACAATCTTGATCTAAACGTGGTGGCTTCTACATCCACTTCAATGCGTGTTTTGGCTGCATTTGAGACCGCTAAACACCTGCAAATGCAGCCAGCAGCTGCAACTGCTCCCAGGCATTGTGCTAAAGCGTAAGTAAATCCTAATGGCATCCTCGCTAGACAGCTTTCGTGCATTGCCATGCAAAGCCTGTGTCGCCACAGGTCCTGCCAACACCGAATGGATGGGAAAGCAGGAGCACCATTTTCCAACTTTGAAGCGTGTAAATCAGGCATAATCTAGTGGTTTAAAGAGTCTACGAGGGGAACAGCACATTCATTTCTCCACCACATTGCGCTGACGCGTGTAGTTGTGAAGAGGTGTTGCGCATAATGAGGAAAAAAGAGCATCCTCTTCGAGATCGATTGATGCATGGAAGCAAAATTCAATTCTAAGCCTCTTCAGGCGTGTGAAGAGCCTGACAGAGGACTTGAGAGCTCATGAATCGGTGTTCACAAGTTGCAAGTTGTGGGACTTCACTTGCTTGATGTAACTAATGCCGCAGGACTAGCATAAAATGAGGCGGCTGACATGTGTTCAAATGGATGTCAGAGTTGCAAAGACATTGTCAAGCAGTACACGATTTTCCCTCCTCTCCAACCTTACAATGGACAACGTGACCCACAGCAAAGTGTTGACAATGTGCATGTCCCGATTTCAGCAAGAAATTCAAGTTGATTCCTTCCCTCTCCTCCCTCTCGTCCTCGTTCTCGGGACAACTGGTGGTCTTTTCTTCACAAACCCGGTTTAACTGCGATTCTTGAGCACCCATTGCAACTTTCTCCCTCCATCACTGCTCGAAGGAGATCGTATACCAGTCCGAGATGCTCTTGTCGCTCCTTCAAACATGTGGCCTTTGATGCGATTGCAAAGGGGACCATTGTTGCCGTGGTGATTAGCCCAAATTCAACTCAACTGTTAAAAAATTTATTTGTAGTTAGCACATTAGAAGCAACGAAGTTAGGCAAAGAAGGTTGTGACGTGCTTGTTGTAATGCAGTCCTCAAGCACACTTCACATCCGGTTCCTCAAGTGGTTGCATTCACAAAAGCGCCGGTATCAGCAGCGATGCCAAGATGGCTAAAAGGAGAGGAAGAAGAGGAGGTCACCACTGACTTCGATTTCAAGCTGATGCAGACTTGGCCTCTTAGAGTCTATAGAAGGGTGCGTTCGAATGCACTGCATTGGGGTGGTTCACGAACTATGCAAAGAATACTGTCAAATTCGTGGCAATAAATAAGGGAAAAATAAGGAATAGTTGCTATTCCATCGGCATGAAGGAAAGGGAATAAGTGTCGCTCTGGAAGCATGCAGAGCCAAAATACAACCGTTGACGAGCATTACATTAAGGCGATGCATAGGAGTGCCTTACCGTTGAGAGCGAATATCGTCGTAGGACCTGTGGGATGCAAACATGCAGTCAAGTCGACTCAGTCAAGTTATACTTGAATGAATGGATGAGCGCATTAAGCCTAATAAAAGGGATAAGGGCCTCGACTCATCGACTTCTATGCAATGTGGCAGGAAACAGGAAACACCCTCGGTGCCCTAGAATGTGTTCGTTGAACCAGCACTCAGCATCAAAGGCCTGACGCTGATGGTTCGAGTCCAGCAAACGCCACAGCCAACGCGTAGAGTGTCAGCTTTGAAGCAGCCGCGGCCGTGGAACAGCAGCGCATTTGAACGCACAACCAAAATGATGACAAATGATTCTGTTGGGTGTGAATTCGAGCAAACAATAACAAATTCAGGTTTGGAGTGGCGAATGTAAGCTTTAGAGTGCTAGTAAACGAAGGATCCTCCCACTGATGATTTCGTGGTTGCAGTAAGGTGTAGATTTAATTGTACGCTGACGGTACTTAGCTTCAAATCAAGTCCAACATCAGGAGATTATTCAGATATTCACGTCTATGAAGATGCATCTCAGGAGGCTGCAAAGGAGTTGCTTTTGCGATGGCAGCGAACTCCGAGCAGGCTAGCATTTGATCAAGAGAATTACTTGCGCTTAGTGTTGGATACTGACGTCATGTTGGCAGCCCAACAGACGATGCATTCATTCAGCTCTATTGACGCATCATCTGGTTCTCGAGGCTGCAATAACTTCTTTACAAGAATGGATGCGTTTACTGTCTATGTTCTAATTTGCACGCCTTCTGTGGAAGTCGGGGCAATGTGTGGTGGACAGGGAAAGCTGAGGACTGAGGGCGAATGCAGACTTGAATCAAGTGTGTGTGTGTGTGTGTGTGTGTGTGTGCAGTGCGTCTGGAAAGCAGTGAGAGAAGTGTCAAGGAAATAGGTCAAAATACTGTAGATGGAATGATGGACTGTTGCAACTAACCTCGTATTACAAATTGGGTTGTGAGGCAATTCAATTTACTTACCGGTTCTACCCTGGTAACCTAAAAGGCATGCCAAGCAAATGGTTGTAAAATAGTTGGCATGAAATGCTTCCAGCGGCGCTGCACCAACATGAACTATTCCCAGCTAATCTAATGTGCTTCAATTGTGTTGCAGCAGTTTGTAGGCAGGAAGAAAGGCTTTCACAGGAAAGAACGTGACACTGTCTGACTGCTGTAGAATAGGCATGCGTTCGTACTTACCACTGCACTCCGCGACTTCTGGCGATTCACCTAAATCAACGCAGCACTTTCAGTCACCTCGTGAGGACTTGTGCTACTTAGGTCTGCTTACGGTTGGTATCTGCAGAACCATACTTCACCTCAAAACACCTCACTCTGAAATGCTACTAGTCAAGATGTTGCATTACAAAGAAAGGAAATAGTCCGACCTAATCAGTTCGGATGCTCACTCACCGTCTTGCCCCCAGTCAACAGTGACAGTAAGTCTTCTATTCATCCCGTACCACTCAAATGTGGTATGATTAAGCGTGCCATTTCGTGTGAAGTTCAAAGCAAGTATTCTCAGATCGGATTTGTCATCTCTTGACAAATTACCTTAAACGAGCAGAGGAAAGCGCAATTGGCACATCAGTTGGCTTCATGAGCACAATGAATGACCCGACTGAATACTCAACAAACTCACCGCAGTAAGGCGCTGCAGGTTCCTGAAGAGCAACTCCCCGCCATAGGCACTGAGCGTATCCGTTCACGTTAAGCTCAGCCTGCATTTTAAAGAGGAGAAAGGACAGAATAAACACAGCACAAAACCATGAACAAATGATTAAGAGGACTACGCGAGCGTCCTAAGGACATTTCCATTAACGATGCACAAACCGGCAATTGACTGTTCGCGCCTCCAACAGCGAATTTGATCTCGACGTACGATTTCCCTCTCCGAAACCGCGAAAGTGGAAACGACGTGTTCAAATCCACTTCACCTGTGCAGAAGGAATATTTAGTAATTAGGCTTCCTGACTCTTCTTCCCCTTATCACCCAGGGGATGGGAGGGCTCAGGTGGCACATCTACCACATAAGCTGCATTCACTATTCAAAGTGCTGTGTTGCTCATAGAAAGCGTTTGGAGAATTAGCCATTTCAAACAGGTATCCATCCTGCAGTACTTCTGCACATTCTTCTCCAACTCCATCCACTCACCTTCCTCTGGCTTCTGGAAATCACATTTCGGCACGAAGAATACTGTCGAAAACAATGAAAATCCTTCCCATATTTGCACTGAATCCTGTTTGGATACGTCGTTGACAGTGATGTTGGCACTTTCTAAAATCACACACGGTAGTCTCCTACAGTGACAGCAAGAGTAGATCATCTCATCTCTCCGTGCGTGCACGGATATTGTGCGATCTCAGCTACCCTTATTCGCAAAACCAACCTGAAATAATCTACTTTGCTGAGTCACCGAACAACATTCTGATGTACTACACCTGGTCGCACTCGGATGATCTCTTATCAATGCAGGCAAATGAATTGATGAGTTCTCGGTTCTCTACCTACCTCCATCCGCTTGGCAGGGGCGACCCCATACTCGGCCATCAACATAGCACGCGCCGTCTTTAATGCTCACATTGGACGCCTTGCCATCTTTCGGCAACGCTTCTATGGTCTACAATCAAGTACAAAGCCCACTGTAATGCCACAATGTGTGGGCGCATCAGCTGTGTGGTGGGATGACATTGCAGGTTCCGCCTTACAGCATCTGTGCCATTTCAAGTAGGAAAGGAACGTGCGAGGTAAAGCTAAGTCTTGAAGGAACACACAAGATGACGCCTATCGTCGTATTAGTAGGATAAGTCTATTCAAACGACCGTTTTATTATACATACGGCGTTATGGGGAAGACGGAAATGCATCAGTGGCGATGAACCCTCGGATGTGCCGACGATGCGAGAGCCCCACAGCGATGGTCCCGCTTCTGTTTTACGAAAGCAACAAAGCATCTAGAGTTTGTCTAATGCAACTTACAAATGTCTGCCATTTATGAGGGCGATGGCAACTATCTCACGATGTATGCGTGCATCTAGTACGAACTACGATGCTTTTCTTTTTATATGTATTCACATGAATGCACAAAATGCCACGAAGTGCCACAATCCATATCTATTTGGCATCGCGACATGAAAGTAAGTAACTTTCTCCTCCTGACTCAGCATTTTGATATTATCCATTCAAGAATTGAGGTGTACAATCACTCGATCTGGGCGCAGGTCACTGAGCCAACGCTCCTACACATGGGCTCTGCTGACTTCAACTACTCACGGCAGTTTCGCTGCCACTTTACCTCCACCCAATTGTTATATCGGGCTGGGTCCTACGTATAGACTCGCCTTACTTCGTAAAAGTTACCACATACTAGGCTTATCATGATAAAATACATCGCTAACCCAACTTGCACCGCACAAAGTGGTCTATTTCCAAAGGCCAAAATTAGTACCAATGCGTGCATTAGAGTGTAGCACACGGTGACTTGTTTAGCAAGAAATCAAGCCCCAATTGGAAAATGAGAGGTGAGTACGTACCTGCGCAGTAGACGACAGCAGTGATGAAGGCAGCAAGCCTCACGTCACTGTCAAGTTGACTGTCTTGCACGCATTTATATGCTCTTCACCTTGACCTCTTCCTCACGATTGGCTGGTTGGGTGAGAGTGCAGTTGCAAGAGTAAATGGAAGACCTCCAATAGCACACTGCCATCCCACGTGTTTGTAGCAGCATTGCGGGGGTGTCAGTTTTGTGCTTACAGCAAGTCACTGCGAGTTTACTACTTCCAAAGAAGTGAGGGGCAAAGATCCAAATGCTCTTCACCAGCCGTAATCTGACCTTTTTGCCGCACACAAATGTTGGCTCTTTTGTGCTTGTGATTGAAGATTATGCTGTCAAGTCCAGCGGAAACACCCAAGTGCAGTTCTTGGTAAAGTCGCGCAAACAAGCGACAGCCAACAGTTGCAAGAGAAGTATAGTAAATTGTTTGAGAAAATGCTGTGCCGTTGAAGCTTTGTACGACGTGTCAGAGATGAATAAGTTGTAACAAATGAGCACGTAGAAGGAGGAGGAGGAGGGGAGAGAGCTTGTGTAAAGAGAGGGGATTGGATTAGCCTCACCGTGGTGCTAATACATCGAATCGTTTCGTGTCGTCTGGTTTGAAAATCACGCAATCACCGTGTCTGTCTTGTTCTCCTTTGTCTATTGGCAAGGAGTGCTCCAAACCGACAGAAGTGCTTACAAGCCTCTATGCAGTGTGGGAGATTGCAGCAACAGAGTAGCAGACACTTACACGGTTTGACAGCAAACAGAGTCTTAGAAACTCCCCACGCTTAAAGAAGTGCAAATGCTGTTTTTGCCTAGCGGATCGGTGCAACAATGATTGACAAGCACACTTTCAGAAACACTATCGGTAGTCTTACGATTGACACTACCACGCACACACACACATGTGAAATAAAGGGTGTCCAATGTGCACTTGAAGCTCTTCTAGACTTTGGTGCCACTGAGGCACTCGGCGAGGAGACAAACAATGAACGTCATTGAATCTGTTAGTACCGTGTCAGATTTAGTGCGACGCAATGACATGGTGGAAACAAGTAAGCGAGTGAGTCTTGGTCCAACAATCGCTTGCAGTGGCCAAACAAAGCGGTCCTTCAGGGGAACTTGATGAAGATAGAAGGATCTTCACTTTCATGTAAAGTCATTGGGGTGAAGGACTGGCAATAAGTGGGTTGAAGATGTCGTTGGATGAGCTGGCAGGAAATCAAGACTGCAGAAGTGCTTGCTGTATCTCTCACAGTGACTAGCACTTACAGCCTGAAATACCCAGTAAGAAAGCAGTGCTGGCGCAGTCACAGGTCAAGTTGATGCTTGATTCCACTCCTTTCCGACTGTCCCCTCAATCCAGCAGCATTTTCCACTAAAGTTGCTAATTCAGCTTTCAAGATAACCACTTTTGTGGAGGCAGGTTTCAGAGACTAGGTGGTCTTCATTAGCCTAAGAGAGACGCGCAACATGTATGGGCGATGAAATGTGCGAGCAATGGAATTCCCTCCTCGATGCATTGAAGCCTCTGCTTCATGGGACGACTGAGCAGAAGAGAAACCCACATGTCTCACGGCTAATCGACTAATTTGCTAGAAGTTGAATTGAGTCGACATGTATCGGGTGACTTCGAAGATGCTAAAGCAAATGAAGTGGCAGCCTCACTGAAATCACATCCTTTCCTCCTGCTACAGTCTTTGCAGTACAATGCGGCAGTGCCACTGAATAAATTCAATGCAAACCAAAGCTAGTTCTTACAACCACTATCCAACAATCACAGAGGAAAGTGATGCTTCAGCATAAAAACCACAGTAATGTCCAAGTATTGCCCATTAGGATGTTATGAAGCACTTCTCGAGAACTACCCCACTGTCACTCGTGTTTGCGAGCACACGTGTGCGAACGAGGGATTGTGCGTGTGGGCAACGTTTTCTTGAAACATCATCGTCTCTTCATTGCACTGCTGCCAGACCGCACATTTCAACGCCACTTCAACACACCAACACGAAAAGTTCGGTGGAGCTAGAATCGACATTTGCGGACCTTGTTTTCACTGAAGTTGGGTGAAATGGCATCGATGGAAAAAGGCGAATGGTGGAGCACATAATACAGATGTTGGTGGGATGGTCGCAGAAACTTCTGTCACACCGCTAGCTAATCCTGCCACGACTTTTGAGCAATAGCAAACTTGGCTCTCACCTTACGAGTGTGGGCGATAGAGTTGAAGAGGAGCATTAGGTCGATGAGCACAGAGAAGTTGCACAATGTGTCACGTGGTGCAAGCACAAAGACAGAACATTTGTGCACCTTCAAACAAGCAGCAGCAAATGTAGCAAACAGTGTTGATTACTTCGAAGTGCCAAAATCGGTAGCAGTTGTGGCACTTTTGAAACCACCACCGATGCCATCGCTAATGCGACGCGAGTGTGAATTCCACCGTACCACTGTCCACAAGTCGTTGCCATTACGAGGTGATAGCATCAGCAAGAGTGCTTTCTGGTTGGACTTGGGGCCTTCAACACTCACGCACTTGTCCAACTGAGGTGTATTTTACCGCCAAAAATGTGAGTCAGCATGATGCTTTAGGCGTCACTTCAGTAGTGTGGCAATGAAATTCAAGTGCTCAGCGTTGTAATTAGCTTCGCTGTTAGTCCTCTCATCTCACTGACGCCCAACGACCTCTTTATCCAACACCAAGTTGAGTTTGGGTTGTTCGGAGACAAAGGAAAACACTCAGTTCTTGGCTGCTAAGCCGAAGCGATCCCTGACAGAGGCACTGGTTGATGTTACTGTGTGGGAGAATAAACCCACTTAGTGATGTTGATTACCGCATTACCCTTTGGTGCAGTTCTGGTGATTTTTTTCCATTCTTAATCCAACAACTGCAACTCCACCCACGAATAGTGCAAACCCGTGGGTAGCTTGTATTGGCACCGTTGATGGACATCCTTTGCGTCTGCAACACAACAACACAATGGGGAATGCAGAAGGTCCACTTGTGCAAGAATTTATGCGAATCAGCAGTGCCATGCACAAATAAGTGTGATCGCTTAATTCGCTCCGTTAATTCCACATTTTGCAAATAACTACCCAACATTTGTGAATGTTTAATGTGCATTTGGCGGCTTTGTGATGACAGCTGCATATTTTACGCTAAAACTAATAAATTTTGCCAACCAGCTTCACAGCCCAACTTTCTTTGCTTGCCTTGAGTGAAGATTTTCCATTC
Organism: Taenia hydatigena; assembly: GCA_036345935.2. Classification (NCBI taxonomy): domain Eukaryota; kingdom Metazoa; phylum Platyhelminthes; class Cestoda; order Cyclophyllidea; family Taeniidae; genus Taenia; species Taenia hydatigena. Next base: position 11,653,379 of record JADWOT020000010.1, read on the forward strand.
CAACATGCCTTATTGTATCTGCAACGAATACTACGGATGCTATAATTTAAGTAGTCCTGTTCCACCTCACCAAATTCCATTTTCTAAACAACACGTTTTCCCAAATGACATTGACTACCATTGATATCCACAGGCCTTGCCAATCGCAGTGTTCTTGCGAAGGACGCCAGTCATGTGATCCTTCTTCATTCTTCACTACATGAGCGTTTGATTGTCAGGTCATTTCCACTGTTTGCATTGAATGCGCCCACACGAACGCAGAGTAGAGTTGGAAGCTCTGGCACAATCTCACTGGCAGCACTGTGACTTCAATGCTTTGGTCTCTAACACAGACGCTGTGTGATGCTCTTGGATGTGGCTGCAGCTCCACCACATCAACCAGTCAGAGTGATGCAATTTCGGGATTGAGGAGCACACAATTGCACACGATACCCTCCATTAGACATGAGGAGGCGTCATGCTGGCAATTGCTGCTCACTTTTGCTTGTCCAGCACTCCACGTTACTGCTGAATTATTGTGCTTTCAGTAGTGCTTTTGGTGTTAAGGTCACACCGAATACATCACCTCAAGTTATTCCCAAGTCATTAAGGACATGCGGGTTGTTTGACGGTGCACGAGGTTGTTGAATGATCAGCACTCCGAAGAGAGAAACCAAGGTAAAATCAAGTGACACCACTGGCATTGGCAACGAGCGTCAACGTTACCTGGACAAGTATAAAACTACTTGCGACGACCTCGTAGGTGTTGGTAGTCAGGAGGAAACGACATGCCAAAAGGGAGTATTTGAAGGGCTTTGCTTGAGACAGGTGTGACTGACTTCTACTTGGTGATTATGATTAAGAGAAACCAGTATGTGTGTGCGAAGCCCCACTTCCAACTCAAAGTGGATAAGATGCGATTGCCGATGGAGTGGAATGGCGACGAGTTGAGTAGAGCATTGGGGTTAAGCATGTCAGGTGTAAAACGAAATGGTGGGGTTTGACAGTGCAATCAGTCGTAAGCAGGGGTTTAGCTTCACTCTCTTCCATTCTCAGTTGTTAATAGCGCTTCCTACTGCCATGTACATGCATCAGATATAGTGCTAAAGTCGGTTATTTGTAAATTGTGCACTGTCGATGAAGAGCCTTAAGTCAGATGTTTAAAGTAGCACTGCCGATATGCGGAGGGGACGAATGTGATGAGGGGAGTGACGATGCGATCTGTCGAATACCGGGAGTTGAATTTCATGCACTGATCATGATCAACGCAGAAAGAGCGGAGGAGAGGAGAGGGGTTGGGGAAGAACCAACTTTTCAAGTAATAGAGGCTCCTTGAGTTGTTGGTTGCGGCTCACCACACAAGAGTTTCGAGTGATGTGCTGCTAACATAGAATCAAAAAGAATAAAGAACCTGCAGATTTTCTAGTGAGCAATAAGCGTTTCAAACAATAGTATTCACACTTGGCGACACAAAATCACTGGTTGGAACATTCCCAAAACTTTGCACACTATGCGATGACGACATGCACATGGCAAGTGGACAGTGAAGAGGGTGCCGCAGCTCGCAGATGAGAGGTAAAGTGCCTACACAGAGCTGGTTTGCGAGGAAAACTGCCCACCTATCCACCTACCCACTCACCTAGCCACCGAATGCACGACAGTCATTTCACCACCATGGGGAGGCGTCAACCAATGGAAAGAACTTTGGGTGCTTCCATCCAAGTTGACAAAAATCATGGCAAGACGAGCTGGTGGTGTAAAATTGTTTTGTGACCACCCCACCAGCGCCATTAATTTATGCTACATGAATGTCTCACTAAAGGCAAACACAGCCAGACTAAAGGCTTCTGAGAAAGAGACTTAATCCGTTGTAGAGGGTTCCTCCTCTTCCTTCTTACTGTCTTGTCATTAGAAGTCTGAACGCGCTTCGACATCTATATTAAGGGTAAAAAGAGGTCTTGTAGGAGAGTTTAGGACGGGGATAAGTCGCTCTCCTGGCAGTCACCATGCTGCTTTGCAACCAGGTTCAACTTGTCGTCCCGCCTCTGGCCTACAAAGTATATTTAGAGAACCGAAGTATTGCATCGTTATTAAGGATGATTCCTCATTTGGCATTTCACAGCACGTATCATCGCACGTGAAACAGAGACCTGTCCTTTACCCTAAGTATGTGTTCTTTGCCTAGGCAATGCGCGTTCTGTTGCTGTCATGGAAGTCTCGAGACGTTTCAAGGAATTACTGTCCTATTGTTTCATTCGAATTATTATTTTCTTAACTAGATGTCGGTTTATCAAAATGTCCCTTCAACAAGTAAAACACATCGTTTTGCCTGTGTCTAGTGAAAAAAATGAAAAATGTCGGCTACAGGTTACACACGTTTTGTACTAAAAATTGTCAGGCAAAACAAATGTGCATTTGTCAAAGATTCGCTTGATATGTCGACTTTAAGGTCATTGGCTGCGTGTTAGTATAGTGTCTGTCTCTGTGCCGCCTCCTTCACGGGTTCTAATGCCGACTACGTTCTGGTTGGGCAAGGGAATACTGTCGAAGGATGTCCTTTCTTGCTGTCAGTGACGATCCAGGCACTGAGGTGGATAGGAGCGTGTGCGCTGCACTTGAATAGCTTTGATGTGCAACAAAATTTGAGGTCGGACTTCGCTATTACTCCGTACTTCGCTCGCGTACGTATGCTTCTCAACTTCGCAGTTTGTTTTAATTGATTTGATGTCTCCTTGGACTTCACATCTATGTTTACGCAAGAGTGCTACTACTTGCGGGCTTGCATAAGTATATTTCTTGCGTTCCCATTTCCTATGTGGTGTACATGTTTGTGCAAACCCTGAGCAACTGTTTAGGCCGCTGCCCCTACTGCTGCTGCTGCTGCTGCCAGTTGTTTCGATGCCTTGACGCAGCGCTGTCGTGTTGGGTGTTTGTGTTCATTGACATCAGATCATGGCATTGACTTAATTTGCCGGATTTTGTGACAGGCATTTGTCCATTGTTTGCAGTGTTTTCCTAGCCTAAGTGAGAAAGGTTGTAATTAGCAGGTTTAGTGTGCATGGGTATGCTCTTTAAGATTTGTGATTGGGCAAGTCGTTGGTGTTTGTTTTGCAGTATCACGGAGGTGCTGTTGTCGGGTCGAGGATGCTGGGTGTTAGTGTAGAGTGATACAGCAGTCTGCATGGTGATCCGCGCGGATATTTACAGCGGGTCACATTGTTCATCCTCAGTTAAGCATTTTACTTCCTCTTTTTCTCCTTGGGTCCATGTAGTAGCATAGGGACTCTACACAGGAGTATTAAATGAGTGTTCTAATTGGTCTACTTGCGATTAGAAAGTTTGCTGCAGCCTTCCCTCTCCTCATTGTTTTGCACACTTGAAGAAAGCCTTTCCGAATGAATGAATGAATGCCAAGCAGTTTTGTGGGTTCCTTTGCTGATGAAATTTTGTGTATGAGCAAGGGGACAGACGTGGGATAAGGACACGACTTTGAGTGAATCGGACTTTGTTTGGTGCCTTTGAATGGTGATGGATGAAGTGATCATTGGGGATGTGGTGCCGTGATGATGACTTTGTTGTCTGTTTACCCCCTTCCTCCTACTGTGGTAATGAAGTAGCCCTGGAGTGGCCTCCGCCCTCGCTTTAGTCACAGCAATAAATAGCCTTGGCCCTATTTTTTTCTTTGTCGTGTGGCTGGTAGTTGATTGGTAGGTCACGGAGACACAGACAAAGGCATGGACTTAACTCTGCTCTCGAGTTAGACATGTTAGTGAAAATGCTTGGCTAACAACCGATTGACGTCCCCTCAAGACAGACCAGTGTGCAAGTTTGTGCCCTCCTGCAACTCAGTACACTGGCGAGCATTCAGATTCATTTGATATTTACAGGCTTCTGATTTATCTGTTTAGTGGGTTGTTTGGATGGTAGGAGCTTGGACGGATAAGCAGGCAGGGGTAGGAGAAACCGTTCATTTATTTGCCCATGGGTCTATCTGTGTGCACGACCATTTGTTTTCCTATCGACTGACCCATCTGTCTATCCATCTGCTTCGCTTCAACGGTGGGGATATGACATCGGAACGTTCATCTGGATAGCGTGGCTTTGTTCCGGAAATTCCCACCGGAAATCCAAGAATGTCGTCCAGGCATCACATATAATGTTTCGGGACTAGTGCGATCAGTGCGATTCTCATAAGGTCTTAGGAAGTGACTGCTGCATCATTATGCTTCTTCGGTAGAATGTAGAACTGCCTTTTCGTACTTCTCGGGAGCATGATTGTGTTTCCTGCTTCCTGCCACATTGCATAGAAGTCGATGAGTCGAGGCCCTTATCCCTTTTATTAGGCTTAATGCGCTCATCCATTCATTCAAGTATAACTTGACTGAGTCGACTTGACTGCATGTTTGCATCCCACAGGTCCCACGACGATACTCGCTCTCAACGGTAAGGCACTCCTATGCATCGCCTTAATGTAATGCTCGTCAACGGTTGTATTTTGGCTCTGCATGCTTCCAGAGCGACACTTGTTCCCTTTCATTCATGCCGATGGAATAGCAACTAGTCCTTATTTTTCCCTTATTTATTGCCACGAATTTGACAGTATTCTTTGCATAGTTCGTGAACCACCCCAATGCAGTGCATTCGAACGCACCCTTCTATAGACTCTAAGAGGCCAAGTCTGCATCAGCTTGAAATCGAAGTCAGTGGTGACCTCCTCTTCTTCCTCTCCTTTTAGCCATCTTGGCATCGCTGCTGATACCGGCGCTTTTGTGAATGCAACCACTTGAGGAACCGGATGTGAAGTGTGCTTGAGGACTGCATTACAACAAGCACGTCACAACCTTCTTTGCCTAACTTCGTTGCTTCTAATGTGCTAACTACAAATAAATTTTTTAACAGTTGAGTTGAATTTGGGCTAATCACCACGGCAACAATGGTCTCCTTTGCAATCGCATCAAAGGCCACATGTTTGAAGGAGCGACAAGAGCATCTCGGACTGGTATACGATCTCCTTCGAGCAGTGATGGAGAGAGAAAGTTGCAATGGGTGCTCAAGAATCGCAGTTAAACCGGGTTTGTGAAGAAAAGACCACCAGTTGTCCCGAGAACGAGGACGAGAGGGAGGAGAGGGAAGGGATCAACTTGAATTTCTTGCTGAAATCGGGACATGCACATTGTCAACACTTTGCTGTGGGTCACGTTGTCCATTGTAAGGTTGGAGAGGAGGGAATTTCGTGTACTGCTTAACAATGTCTTTGCAGCTCTGACATCCATTTGAACACATATCAGCCACCTCATTTTATGCTAGTCCTGCGGCATTAGTTACATCAAGCAAGTGAAGTCCCACAACTTGCAACTTGTGAACACCGATTCATGAGCTCTCAAGTCCTCTGTCAGGCTCTTCACACGCCTGAAGAGGCTTAGAATTGAATTTCGCTTCCACGCATCAATCGATCCCTGAGAGGATGCTCTTTTTTCCTCATTATGCGCAACACCTCTTCACAACTACACGCGTCAGCGCAATGTGGTGGAGAAATGAAGGTGCTGTTCCCCTCGTAGACTCTTTAAACCACTAGATTATGCCTGATTTACACGCTTCAAAGTTGGAAAATGGTGCTCCTGCTTTCCCATCCATTCGGTGTTGGCAGGACCTGTGGCGACACAGGCTTTGCATGGCAATGCACGAAAGCTGTCTAGCGAGGATGCCATTAGGATTTACTTACGCTTTAGCACAATGCCTGGGAGCAGTTGCAGCTGCTGGCTGCATTTGTAGGTGTTTAGCGGTCTCAAATGCAGCCAAAACACGCATTGAAGTGGATGTAGAAGCCACCACGTTTAGATCAAGATTGTTGAATAGATTCAATGTCCTTTGCTCGATATTTGGTAGCTGGAGCAGCACTTCTGCTGGTGGCCGGTGGGGTGTGTGGGAACAGCACACTCACTCAAGTGGTAAGCCTGGGAAATTGGATGGTGCAGAAGTGGCGGCCTTAATTAATGCCCACTGCCTCCAAGCACAGCTAGTCCCTTCAATATGGTTCACTCGAACTGAAAATTGGAATAATTCTACTCCGCTCCTCCTTCCACACATCCAAGCTCAATTTCATTTCACTACAAATAGTCTTTTTTATTTCGTGTTTGGATACGGTCAGCGAGACCCAATGACTCATCCCGATTTCTCCAACACACAAGCACACGCGGACCAGACTCGATAACTCCCTCCGTCTCCGCGGCTGACGGGAGGAGGTTTCGTTGACTTAACCCATTCTTCAGCACGGCTTGTCATTGACGTGATTTCAACATCCCCACCGGGTTACCATCGCTCCTTTGGTGACGCTGATTCCTACAGATAATTTGTTCCGGTGCATTTTTATAAGATTTAGTTGCAAATGCGTCTCATTTGGGTCAACCTCATTTGCATAGATTCTAACGTCCAAACAACAATGTGTAGTTCGTTTTTCCAACTCAATGAATCGTGTCTGAAGTGATGAAGGAGTCGTTGTGTCAGCGAAACTGATAGTGTAAAGCGGGTCATCAATTTTCGAATTTGAACTCGCATTCGACACTACCTTGATACCCCTGCGCCCCTGTGAGTCAGGCATGGCAATGTGATTCTGGTGTCAGATCCGTGTTTCGACGGGTAAAACGGGTTGTAGCTTTATTCTTTACTTTTCGTACCGTGGTAATAAAAAAGCCGTCAACAAAATAATATAAGACTCACCGTATGTAGCGACTTATTAGTTCATTTCATAAAGCATTTGAATGCAAAGAGCCAAATACATACATACATACATAAAGCTTTTACCAAATTGAGTCCAGTTTACGGTGCGGCGATGTTCAAAGTAGTGCGGAGACCAGTAAATGGCATCAATAGATGGGACCATTCGCCCAATGAGTGGGATACGCAATGGATCATACCACTCCGACCTATATGATGTAATATTTCTACGTGGGAATCTATTTTGAAACTGAATATGCCAGCTTAATCATTCACGCTTATATATGTACGACACCGAGGAGTTGCATAATTTCTTGCATGGTTGTAGTTTCTCTATTCCCCATTGCGTTGTTGTTTTCCAAACGCAGATGGTGTCCATCAAGGATGTCACTAGAAGTAGCTCACAGATTTGCGCAATGCGTGGGTGGAGGAGTTGCAGTTGTTGGCTTAAGAAGGGAAAAATCACCAAAAATGCGCCAAATGCCAATGCGGTAATCATCACGCTCCTCTTCCATTCACTCGGTGGATTGATTCTCTCGCACAGTAGCCTCAACCAGGGCTTCTCACGGGAATCGCACCAGCTTAAATGCCAACAACTGAGATCACTAGGCATCAGCGAAGTAGCAGGTGCATTAACAAGACTAATTACGGCGCTGAGCATTTGAACTTAGTGTTACGATACTGAAGCAATCGAAGCTATCGCTTTGAGGCATTTTGAGAGTAATAAAAGACCCGCGTCTGTGTGATTGCTAAAGTGCGTAAATGTTGACAACCCCAAGCCAATCCAGGAGGAGCTGATGCTCATGACAATGTCTCATGAACAGTGTGAATTACTTGTGGCAGCCTTGTCTTTGCCTTCACAATTTCATGCGACAATGAAATCCTATACCCAAGTCACATTACTGACGGCGTCGATGGTGGTTTCAGAGGTGTCGCAAATGCTACAACGTTTAGCACCTTGAAATGATCAATGTCGTTTATTGCATGACAATGGCTACAACATGCGCAGTCGCTCACTTGAGGACCAACGAATCCGCGCCTTTGTTTGTACTCCTCGTGACACACTGTACAAGCCCTCTGTATTCATTGAAGACCCTTTGTCAGTAGTTCCCTTTTACCTCATTGCCCACACTTCGGCTAAGGTCAAAATTGTCATCATACAAATGTCCTGACATGAATGGTTCGCATTGTGATCAGATGTCCCCCAACGACCGACTAGCGACCCTACTTGCATACTACAAGACTGTCTCATTAGAGGCAGGAGGATGATAATTCATACTTCTTACCTGGAATAGGCATAGCCAGCCTAAAGTCCACTAAGGCTACTTAGTACGAGTGCAAACGCTGATCTACTCAACTGCCATTCCGAAGCAAAATTAGCCAATTATTAAGCATCTCAATCAGTGTCTTCTTTGGTCCTTGGATAAGTCTTAAGCGATGCAATAGGAAATTTTGAATTTATTTGTTATGATTGTTCCTTTTCATTTTGTTTTCGAACTACCAGGCTCTCCTTCTTACAAACAATAGCATATTGTCTTTTATGCACCTAAGCACAAAATGGTTATAGCCGTTTTTCTAAAACACTTGATCGCGGTTCACATTCTTTTTGCATTAAGCTCAACAGGCAAAATAAGTATTCACTCGTCAATGATTCGTTCAATTTGTCAGTTTTAAGGTCATCGGTTGCATTTTAGCATATTGTCTGTGTGCGTGCTGGCTCTTTCGCCCATTCAAGTGCCGACTGGATTTTGGTTGAATAGGCCCCAGATGCTGGAAAGGGGGCATGATTCTTCTGGTTTCGACGGAGGTCTGAACATTAAAGTGGGCAAGAGCGTGTGTGTTGAGGAGTTTCTGAGGGTTAATGAAAAACACGAGACTTGAAATTGGACCGTGCTATTGCTCCGTACTTTGCTCAGGTACGTTTATAAGTGTAAAGTTGGCTGCGGCTGTCCAATGCGTTGCTCATCTACATTGATGGAGTGTGTCTTTCTAATGTGAGGTGTAGTCTTTTGCATTTGCTGCTTCTTGCTTTCACTTTTTCCACGCGGTCCACTTGTTTGTCTACACACTTTGGGCGATAGTCCATTTCACTGCTCCCAGTGCAGCTGCTAGTTGCGTAGAAGCGAAGCGTGTTCGTGGTCATTGGCATTAGATTGTGTCATTGGTTGAATTTACTAAATTTTGTAATAGGCAATGCTACTCGGGTTCGTTTTTCGGTGACGGGAATAACTGGCTTGCATTCACTCATTGCTTGCGCTGTTGTTCTAGCCTAACCGAGGAAGGTTGTGTTTAGCAGGTTTACTTTATGTGGGTATGGGAATAAATGAATGAGGTGTTCATTTGAGGGGTAGTATTATGATAATGGCGTGGACGGTGAGAGTAAGTGCTTTGGTCTGTTTACCCTTCCCACTGTGGTGGTGATGACTAAGCCTCGACAAGGTCTCTACCCTCGTTTTAGTCGCAGTAGCAATTAGCCTTGGCTCTACTAGTTTTTGTCGCATGACTAGTAGTTGATTGGCGAGTCGCAGAGACATGGACAGAGGTGTGAGATTGGCGTTGCCCTCAAGTTAGATGTGCCAGTGAATAAACTTGGCGGCTAGTAATCGATTGACGCGCCCTCGCGACCTAGTCAAATGCGCTGGTTTGTTCCTCCTCTTCCCGCAACTCAGTACACTGGTCAGTTTCATTTTTTTTACTTTTCTTACTTTTCATTCACCCGTTTAGTGAGTTAATTGGGCGACAGGACCTTGACCAAATAGACAGGCAAAGGTGGGACGATTTGTTCATTTCTCCGTTTGTTGACCTATCAACGTGCATGGCTGTCAATTTGCCTCCCCCTCTACCTCTTTTTCTATCTGCTTCACGTTTGCACGTTGTGGTGTAGTGTGCGCGAGCTTGTTGAAGTCGCCGCATGTTTGTCAGAATCATCGCACTGTCGAAGGAGCTGAAATCGGCACCTACCCGCCCAAATGCGTCCGTAACAGCATTATCACTGCTAACGCTATTTAAGCAGGCGGTTGTCGTTCATAATGGGAGCGAACTGAATGCCTCACCTTGTCCAGCTGGGTTGTTGGCGTGCAGCGTCGTATGAGCTTGACTGCGCTTTGTTGAAACAGGTGCAACTTTGGTTCAGGGTCAGGCCTGCATCGCAGATTGGTTTTGTACTGTCGAATTCCTAGAAGCTGCAACGCTTCTTCTCTTTGCCCATTTCTGCGATTCTTACCTGCTAGTGTACCGAGGGCACAAGAATTCTATCCGGGCGGCACATGCAATCAGTGTGGTTCGCATGACTGCAAGAAGTGGCCGCCGCATTGCAAATTCCGAGGGGCATCGTCTGGAATTTACATTCCTTTTTGGAGGGTAACGGAGGCTGTCTTTTCTCCCTGACCATTTATGGCATTCCAACTTGCCAATATGTCGCTTTTATGTCCAGGGTAAAGAATAAGCCCCTCTCGTGTAGGTAGCCTAACGGAACAGTTATGTGCGGCAACGAGAGCTCATTCTTCCCCGTTACTGCGTTCAGCCTTTTGTGTTGGAAACACGGGTGTTGACTTCCGTCTCTCATTTTTTAGAGCATTCGGTGGAACCTGAGATGACGTCGATGGATTTGTGGCCTCACCTCCACTCAATACTTCCACGGGAGGGTGCATCTCTTCTAGGCGCGTGTACGGTGCGCAGGATCGGTCTAGCCTTGCTGGTGTGTATCGTATTTCTAACGATGCTTATTCTTTCCTGCTCAACTGTGGCAAGGCGAGTATATATGCATGCTTAAATGATGGTCCTTGAAGTTCTTTCGTTTTGTTGTCGGTGAGGTGAGTAGGCTATGCTCAAAGGTAGTCGAGGATGTTCGAATGGGGCATTGCAAACATTGTCGACGCCTTACTTTGGTAGTGAAAGGGCAGTTGTGCTTTCAGTGGCGATAATAACTTGCGCAATATTGAGGGGCGAGAAATCGCCGCCAAGTATTGCACTCCAATTCAAATATCTCTTGTACAGTCGCCGCCTTTCTTTTTGATGAGTGCAGCCTGTTGGATGGTAGAATCATGTCAAACTTGTAAGAAAGGGTCGAGAGGGCCTTATAGTTGCTGGTCAACTTGACCGCGTCAGAGACGAAGAAGAAGTGCTATGCACGACCTTCCAGTTGTAACGTGATGAAAGGGGAGTTGCTTGGTAGTAGACGGGATGGTATGCGACTGCTGAGTTGGTGGCGAATTGCGGTTGTTGTGGCTCAGTATTATGTGCGACTGCAGACGCTTCATTATTGAGATCACAACCGACTTACGATGGAAGTTGATAACCGTGTTACCGGGCCTTACGACCACATTGAATAGGCGGAAGGGGTATCTTGACTGCACGTTTATCCACCCACCTCTCAATTCCGGTTGGAAGTGGACCGTGGAGGGTTTGTTTTGCTGGAAGTTGGAGGTTCTTCGATTTAATCATCTTGTCGTCCTGGTCCCCCATTTCGGCAGTGATGGAAGAACTCTGTGGCGCGTGTTTCGTTTTCTTGATCGATGACGGGTTGGGGTAAGGTGGTGCATCGGCCACCAACTGGACGTGTGACGTTGGTCGGCGAATCGTAGGTCCCGGTGGAGGACTTGTGGGAATTGAAGCGTTGTCTGACAGTAGGGGTAGAAGGGGTTGCATCGAGCCTGCACCCAACGCGATAGATTCGCACGAATTTGATGGAGTCGCTTTAACTTTTATTACCCACAAGTGAAAAAGTGCTCCACATCATCGGACTCATGTTTAGCCATCGTGGAGGTGGCGAACAGTTCATGTTGTGCTGTCCACTTCTGCCTCCTACTTTCGTTAAATTTGCTACATCAACAACACGTAGGCGATGGGGTGTTCCCTTCTGCTTTTGACTTTAGCCTCGTTTGTCCCGCTGATGTTGGTATGAAGTACGAGTGGTGGAGTGCCAGGTTCAAAGTAAGGTCATGCCAGAGGCGGTACGGAGTAGAACATCCGCCTCAGTTCTTCAATAACTTCATCATGCCCACTTACCAGTTTAACTAACTCCTCCGCCAACTTGTCCATCATTTCATGCAGTGGACTGACGATTTTAGCAGAACCCTTGACGCAACGGCTGTGATAGCCTGTCAAGTCTAGGAGACTGCGGAGTCGTGTCTGATTGCTTTGCGCTGATGTGTGCATCAGAGATTGCGTACATTCGGATGCCACTTCAGTAGCATCTTGATTGACGCGCCGCTATCTACTTAGCCTGCGACGTGAGAGAATTTCTCAAAATGGATAATTTGACAGTTGGTTTGGCGAGAAATCGCAGGCATTGCAAGAAGCGCATTGTACCTTGATCACACAGGGTTAATCGCTCAAGTGGATAGAGTGGGCACCATTGAAGCAGGGCGAAGCGGCAAACCCAACCAGCTTCAAAGACGTAGGCGTTCTTTTCAAGGGCTTTCATGCTGTTGAAAAGCACACCCATTGGACAAGCGGGTAAGCTGAAGAACTTGGATCAAGAAGAAGTTTGTGGCTAGATTAGCCTCTGCTGCAGGTACTCACAACTATTCCTACTCCACACGGTTCTATCGAACAGGAGGCATGGAATAACCGCACTTTATTCCGCCAACTCTTCATCCGTTGTCGACTGAAGTCCCATCCAAATTCATTTCACATGACGCCTCTGCCTTTTTGTTTTTCTGGCATAATCAGCGAGGCCCCTTGACGCATCCACACATGGACACAGCTCGGATGTGATTGGCCGGATGGGAAAAGCAAAGGCGAGAGTTACTAAACCGACACATGAGGGGGCACGCGATGCTGACAGAGTTGTCGGCGTGGCAACAAAGGGAGGCAGCTTGGTGATGCTGCATAAGGTGACTTTGACCGCTAACCATAGGCACCTCAAAATGCCTTTTGCCAAAATTTCTGTGCGGAACTTATGTGATGCAGTATTCGCAATCGCGTAATGCGAGTAGCTCGAGGCTAGGAGTACGTTTCTGATACCACTTATCAGAATAGAGTTGGTTTAGCATGAACTCCAAGACTACTTAGCAATTGATTCAACGTTAATTGGCCTTTACTTGCTTTGAATTTGGCTCAATGCTCCGCTTGATACAACTAAGCAGCGACAACTTCTCCTATAAAGTTGATCGAAATGCGCTTATTATAATGTGTGGAAAGTTTCTCAAATGCCGGCGGAAATGGAACCACGTTGGCTGGAAACATTGGAATTATTTGTTGGTCGTGTGTAAAGGATTTGCTTGCACACACACGCATCACTAGAAACACTGCTTTTGAGTGTCTCTTCTTTCACAGCATTGCGTGGATGCGCAATCGCAAAATAGGAATCCTTTGGACTATTGGATCCGGCATCTGTCTTGCAAGTTTTATGCAAAAATTCTCTGTTGAAGGCGAAGGATGCCATCAGAGATTAATGCATGGCAGGTAAGAGGAACCCTGCAAGCATTTATGCTGTTCAATTCAAAATTCAATGATTCTGCTATGAATGACGTCATTCTGTGTGGCAACCATCGTTTCGTCCGCATGCCTTTTCCCACTTCACCGTCTCGCGCATGAGACTTCATTGTCATAAGTTGGCAGTGCATAGACAAGGGTTGTTTGCTTGGTGGAATACACCCTAATGAAGTCAGACACTGAGCATCCACTTTGTTCAAAGTTTCGTGACCTTGGCCAAATGCCCGTCAATGCGTCGTCTCCATAACTGCTCCTTCTCCAGCCTCAGTTGAACCGGTTTTTCTCATCACTCGCGAAAGCCTCTCATTCTGTGCTCAAATACCCTCACTGCACACTTTCTCTCAGACTTCCACCTGTTTCAGCAAACACTGGCTACTATTGTGCTTTTCAGCAGCCGCAGTCTCGATGATATGCATGTCCTTCGCAGACTCGGAGAGAATGTAGCTGACACAACAGTTTACGGACTCGTTTGCCTCCTTTTTCGTGGTAGAATTCGATTATCCTGTCTGCCAACCCATCGCCTGTGCCAACAACCTCCCACCTGATTAACGTCCCCGTACCTATCGAAACAAAATAAGCTGTAGGCATGCAATCTCAATCATGCTGAAGTTCTTTTATAATCTTACCAATCAAATTGGCATGTCGATGTTGAATCCAACTCTGATGTATGCTGTCCTGTCTGCAGCAGATTCTTTGCTACCTCGGCCTGTGCTTGTTCGAATGACATCTACTGGAGTTATAAGAAACACGATTCAATTCAGCGATGGATGTCTAAGCAGACTCAAACACTCTTTCAAAGGGTGCTACAACTCTATCCAAGTCCACCGGACACGACAAATCTCGCAGGCATTGATGGCAAAAAGCCATGTAATTATATCAAGGCGTTTGGAAGAAGATTAGTAGGAAATACTTGCATAAAACATGCACGGAAAGTCCTGTAGGACAAAACCAACCACAGTAACTCCTGAGTTGAAACTCATGCTTACCTGAGCAAGGTACGGAACAATAGTAGTCCAAATACAAATTTTTGGTGCTCGTCACTAATCCTTCCAAGCATTTTAAATGCAACACCTGCATTCCTCTCCATTTTAATGTTCAGGCGATTAGTGACAGCAAAAAATCATGCAATTTGACGATATTCCCCTTCCTTTCAGCATCTAGGACCCATTTAACCCATACCCGGCAGTCACCAGAGCCAGCAAGGAAGCCAGCACAAGGACAGACAGTATACTAACATGCATCCAATGACCTTCAGATTGACAAATTAAACGAATCATTGACGAGTGAATATTCACTTAACTAGGTGCGTTGAAATACAAAACGATTGAGAACTGCAAGCAATTCTTGTTTGTATAAAGCACATCGAAACCTGACTTAGCTTCTGCTGAAAAATTGATAACAAATTGATGTCCAAATATGAAAGGAACAATTGGAATAATGAACCATAAAATTAATTTATTTTAGCGCCTCGAGACATGGCTGAAGAAGGAGGAAGGCATAATACTTAGACTGAATGCATATGTTCAGTGGGGGGAACAGAACTTTGGTTCATGTGCTGAAACTTGCTGTGAAATACCAGGTGGGAGGATCGACATGTGTATTGGTACCAAATCTGCATATGTTGTAGAGGGTTCCTCCTCTTCCTTCTTATCGCCCTTGTTATTAGAAGTCCGAACACGCTTCGACATCTTAAGTATGGGTGAGAGAGAGGGTACAGCGAGACCTTGTAAGAGAGTTCAGGACGGGGATAAGTCACGCTCCTGGGAGTCATCATGCCCCTCCGCTACCAGGTTCACATTCTTCTCCCACCTCTGGCCCACAAAGCAAATTTAAAGAACATAAGCATTACTTAGCTTCTTCGTCTTTTGAGTGCCATCTCCGGTGCTACTCTCATTGATTCGCTTTAATTAAACCATCGGGTGGTTTTCTTTCTTCCATGATTACGCAGTTTTCGTCCTCATAACCGACCGGCGGAGCACCTCTGTAAGGTCGGATCTTATTGCGATGGACGGTTATTAGCTAGGTACGGAGTTCTGCATTTCGGACGAGGCAGTTCGTGGGAGACAGAACTTTTACTACGTAGAAGGGGTCCTTACTCCAATAGTGGTAAAATTTGCGATGTGTTCCAGGAAGGGGTATCGATCGATATATTTGGACGAGATCTCCTTCATGGTAGACGGTGAGTCGACTGTGCATGTCATAGTATTTCTTTTGTCTGGTATGAGATCTTTGTAGGTGTCGACGGGCAAGATTAAACGTCTTTCTTATCCCTTCTTTGAGACGTAGTACGTACTCCGGGGCATTGTCAGTAGCCACTTCCTTATTCGGCAGGGATACATCGGTGAGGACTCTCACTTCGCGGCCTGTGAGCATCTTGAACGGAGAGGCACCGGTCGATATATGGACCGTAGCCCTATAGGCGAGGAGAGTGCGTCCGAGGTTTAAATCCCAATCTTCCAGTCGTGCCTCCTTCGCAAAAGCTTTTAGTAGTCCTATCAGAGTGCGGTTAGTTCTTTCTACTTGTCCGTTGCCCTGAGGGTGTCCAGGTGTCGTGCGCATCTTTGCAATTCCGAGGGATCTGCATAGTTCAGCGAAGAGTCGGCTTTCGAAGTTAGGACCTTGGTCGCTATGGACTGATTCAGGTACTCCGTGTTGACAGATCCAACGATTGAAAAAGGTTGGCGCGACCGTCTCTGCGTCTTGCGACTTCATGGGTTCTGCTTCGGCCACTTTCGTGAAGTAGTCAACCATAACTAGAATATGTCGGTTTCCCTCTTGGTAAGAGGTAGAGGATCCATGATGTCAATACCCACTCGTTCGCCCGGAAATCCCGTAAGCATAGGCTGCAGAGGTGCCACTGCTATAGAATGAGGGTTCTTGAACCTGCTGCAAGTAATGCAGGTTCGGCAGAAGTCGTGCACGTCTGAGAGAGAGGCCGCCACCATCTTTTTCTCGCCTACGTGGCCCAATTGTTCGTGCAACTCTTGAAGGGCTGTTTGTATCAGGGAACCTGGGACAACTAGGCGCTTGGGAGACGTGACGTCTTCTTGGTACCACAAGACCTCATCCTCCAGGGAGAGTTTGGACCATTGCCGCCATACCTGCCCGGTTACCATGCTGGATGATTTCATCTCTTCCGCAGTGGGCTTGCACGAAGCTGCCAGGAACCTGTCGTATACCAGGGACGTGTCGGGACCTGTACTCTGTGTGTTTCTCCACTGATGTTTGGTCGGGTCGCTTAAAAATAGGGTTCTCACTATACCACTATGCCTTTCCACTGAGAGAGTTCTGCGAGATAATGCATCCACGTTGCTATGCGAGTTTCCTTTTCTGTACTGCACAGTCAAGTCATTGTTGCAGTTCCTCGTACCAGTGTGCAACCTAACGGTCGATCTCCTTCATTGTTTCCAACCCGTTCAGCGCCTGATGGTCTGTTCTCACTATGAACTGCCTCGTTATCAGGTAGTGCTTGAAGTGTCGCACCATTGTATAGATGGCGAAAAGTTCACGTTCTGTTGCACTCTTCTGTCTCATTTTTTTGTTCAGTCTGGCACTAGCGTAGGCGATGACGCCTTCTCCGCATCCTTTGTCTCTGCGAAAGTACACCGCCCACGGCCACGTCACTGGCGTTCGTGTCTAGTACAAAGGGTGGTGCGCCGATCCTAAAGTTTGGTAAAGCCAGAATCGGAGCGGAGCAGAGCATTCGCTTTAGTTCTTTGAAGGCTTCATCATGTTCGTTCGCCCGCTTGAAATTCTTTTTTGCCTGCTTCTCGATTAGCTTGTGTAGAGGACTAGCAATCCTGGCGAAGCCTTTACCGAAACGCCTATAGTAGTTTGCCAAACCGAGGAGGCTGCGGAGTTACATCTGATTAGTTGGTGTTGGCCAGGTTCTCCCTTGTTTTGTGCGATCTTCAGTGACTGCCATCCCATCTGACGAGGCTGTGTGCCCCAAGAAGGTAAAAATGGCACTTCTTTGGATTCAAGGTCAAACCTGCATCTTGCAGACAGTCTAGGATTAGTTTAAGATCGGCGTTATGTTCGCGAATGTCTTTACCGATAACATGGACGTCATCGAGGCAAATTATGCAATGTTTTGGAAAAAGTCCAATCAGTGCTGTCTGCATCAGGCGCTGGATTGTGGCTGCGGTGTTACAAAGTCCAAACGGCATTGTCTGGAATTCATAAAGCCCATTGGGCACTATGAAAGCCGTCTTTTCTCTATCCTTTTGCGCCGCTTCTACTTGCCAGTATCCGGATTTTAATTCTAGTGTGGAAAACCACTTTGATCCATGCAGAGCATTCAAGGAGTCGTTGATATGAGGTAAGGGAAAGGCGTCCTTCTTAGTTACGGCATTTAGCTTTCTGTAATCGATACACAGCCGTAGACTAGCGTCATTTTTCTTTACCAGTGCGATTGGGGAAGCCCATGGTGACTTGGATGGTTTTATAGCTTCATCCTTGATCATCTCTTCCACCAGACGGTTTACTTCATCCAGGAAGGGCGGCAGTATACGTCTGGGTGGTTGCCAAATGGGCCTAGTTTCGCCGGTGTCAATAGTATGTTTGACTATATTTGTTCGTCCGAGTTTCGCTCCTTGCCATGAGAACAGGCTCGGATACTTGCTCAGCAATGAGCGCTGGTCCTTTCTCTCGCTATCGGTGATCTGTGTCAACTAGGAGCAATGCTCATCTAAGTTTTTGATGAGAATGCCCGTAGTCCCTAGAAGAGCGCTACCGATTTCGTCCAGGTCCGTTTTTGGAGGGGATCTGACTGGGGTTGTTTCCGTATACTGCTGGGTCGCGAATGTCCCTTTTGCGAAAATGCAGGACCGCCTTGGTGTTACGAAGGAAGTCAACGCCGAGTATCGCATCCCAAACTGATTCAGGGTTTCTTTCCCCAGTGACACTAACGACGTCTACCCTTTTACCTTCGTCTTTCTCCCTTCTGCTGAGAGAAGTTTTGCAGAGGGAGGACCAGTGCAAAACTTGGTGCGGAGATCTGGGAATGCTTGGGGATTCACTAACGACTTGGTTGCGCCTGAGTCAAGGAGGAGACTGCAGGGACGTCCCTCTAGCTAGCTAGAGACTCGCATAAATGGGAGGGAACCATGGGAGGGTAAGCAGGATAAGGAATAGTGCGAATCTCTGACTCCGATCTTGACCAGTGCTGTGAGATACTGGCTCAACTGGTTATCCACCAGCGAATGGAGTCGCTAACTAGGGAGTTCTTTCTCCGCGATCAAAAACCAGGCGAAAACGACGAGGAGTACGCAGAGGTCCTGCAAATCCTAGCCGAACTTGCCTTCAGAGGCTGCCCACCTAACAAGGTGAAAAGATGGGTGGCTGTTCAATTCAAAGCCGGAGTCCGACCACCGTCCATCGCAGCAAAGCTTTACGCCATGAAGACCAACGATCTCAGCCGGTTGGTCGGGGCAGCGACCAGGAAGCGTCAGGAGCGTCTCCTGACTTCGCCGTTCCATATGCCCAACCGTCGACCGAATTCTACACGTCCACGTTGGACTCCGTAGCGCCGTATCTCTGATGTACACCTCACCACTTTGAAATTGTTTTGATCACATGCATGTAAGCAGAAGGCACCCACTCTTTTGATTACTTTCGCATGAGCAGAAGCACACTTGCAGTTGGCTGAGCAGGCGTCTTCATTAATTTATTCATTTATTCACGTGGATGTACCTACGTGAACTTGGCTGACCTTGGTGGGCTGTAGAAGCACTGAGTTGGAGAGGCCATCAAAATAAAGTGATGTGCGTGTCTAGACTGGTTTAACTATCACAAGTCACGCACCGACGCTTTTATTTCATACTACACAATTTGCGTTTTTTACTGATGTGAATGCACCTAATTTTGATGTTAGTGGCAAATCCACCTCCTCCAGAATTTTCTGTTCTGTTGAAGTGATGTTGGGTTGTGTGAAGAGATGAGGCCTCAAGTAAACGTCATTCACGCTCCCAAGTCCTCATCTGGGCACACGTACTCGCACACACGAGTCACGACAATAGTCTTGTTCTCAAGAAGTGCGTCATAGCACGTTGATAGACAACACTTGGACATTGCTGTGGTTTTCACTGGTGGATTGCTTGTATTTGTGATTGTTGCACACTAGTTGTAAAAACCAGTTTCAAGTCGCACATATTGAATTTAAGCGGTGGCATGGACTCTTTGTACATACAAAGTTAGTAGTGCGATTGCCACTTGATCCGCGTTGGTGTTTTCGAAGTTACTTAATGCGGTGTCCACCTGACCTGTAAACGAGGCAGCACTGATGCCTTACTGGGTAGTTCAGGTCGTGAGCTCAGGTCACCGTGAAGGATGCAGTAAGCTCGTCCACAGTCCTAATTCCTCAAGAGCTCATGCAACCGCATATTCAAATTAATCATCGTCTGTCCTCAACTCAATTCTTCCTAGGTTTGACGTCAGGATAACCACATTCAAAAGAGTTATCTGGTGCTGTCAGAGTTGACGTTGAGAAGTTCAGTTGACGCGGCAGTACTCCTGTTATCTCTCTAGCCTCATTTCATTTGACTTAATGCAGCTGTTTTGCCCTTCGTTCCAGGAAACCTGCAGTCACACAGATGTGGGTGGAGTGAATGTCCATTGCTCCGATTGAGCACTCCATCGCACTTCGTGATACAGAAGTTAAATAAAACTGACCAGCAACAACATTTTCAAGATTTTGTCAAATACATGTCGAGAAGTTGATAGCTTTTGCATCCACGTTGGAAGTAGCCGTGTTTGGGTGCGAGCTAGATCATTTATTCATTCTTTTGGCTAAGAGGCTGGAATCACTGGCTTTCACCATCTATAAGAATCGATTTCTGGCGGGTTGGGAAGGTTGTTGAGTAATTTACAGTGGTAGCAGCATACCGTGCACGCGCCTGCAGGACTTGTACCCTCCCATGGAAGCATTGATCGGAGGTGAGGCCACAAATCCATCGAAGTCATCATAGGTCCCGCCGAGTGCTCTAAAAAGGGAGAGACGGAAGTCAACAGCTGCGCGTCCAATACAAAAGGCTGGAAGCAGCAACGGGGAAGAATGAGCTCTCGTTGTCATACATAACTGTTTCGGTAGACTACCCACACGAGTGGGACTTGGTCTCCACCCTGGACATAAAATCAGCATACTGGCAAGTTGGATTGCTATAAATGGACAGAGAAAAGACAGCCTTCAAATGGACGGATCCTCTCACCTTTGCCTGTCCACGTGGTCAAGGTCCTGCCACCCAAGTAACCCATTAACCAGGTAATTGAAAGGGAAGGAAAGTAAAAATAGATGAAACTGACCAGTGTACTGAGTTGCGGGCAGAGGCGGAACAAATCAGCGCATTTGATTAGGTCTCGAGGGCACGTCAATCGATTGCGAGCCGTCAAGTATATTCACTAACATGGCCAACTTGAGGACAACGTCAAGTCCACACCTCTGTTCGTGTATCCGCGACCCGCCAATCATACGACAAAAAATAATAGAGTGAAGGCTAATTACAACCGCGACTAAAGGAAGGGCAGAGACCACACCGAAGCTTCTTCTTCTTCATCATCATCATCACAACAACCACCACCAGAACAACAACCACCACCACTACAGCAGGGGAGGCAAGCAGACCAAAACCGTCCCAGTTATTGCCATAACATTACCCCTAGAATGAACACTCCATTCATTCATTTATTCATTCTCTTTTCGAAGGCAACCATCCAAAAGAGGCACTTCTTGACAATAATCAAGGAGCCAAGTTCTGTGGTTTAGACGAGGAGCACTAAAGAGAGCCTAACCCACTCAAAGTCGTGTCATCTTCCTATGCCTCTTCGCTCACTCATGAACAAAATAACATCAGCAAAGGAACCGAGGAAAGTGCACCACATCTCGTAAACTCTAACTGCAAGAAGACTTTCTTCATGGTTCGTAACACAATGAGGAGAGGTAAAGCAGCAGCAGCAGCAGCAGCAAATTTCGCAATCAAAAGCAGACTAATTAGAATGCACTCATTTGATGCACCTATGCAGGGTGGTGGGGACAGACAGAATGTCATGTCATATGCGTGTTCAGGGTGGCGAAACGGACGAGCTCTTCTTGACGAAGAGAAGCTGAAGTTTCCTTCCACTCAGGAATCCCACAGGCATAAGCCAAGTTTGTCGTTCAACTTGCGTTGCAGCCTTTTGGTCACTAAGGCCTTCGCTCAATTACCATTCCTAAGACCACCACAATCTGCGTGCTTGCTTTAAATGGGCCAATACGAGGCTGAGTTCTCTCTTTTGAAAGACCTTGAAGAATATGATTCTCTGCTAAAAATTTCTAGTCTGGGGTAGCTTGTGCCCATTTCACAGCCTACAGTGCCCTCTTAAGATGAGGCTCCACGTGTTACTCGAAGGTCCGGGTGGGTGATGCTGCAATGTCACCTAGGTGTTGTTGAAATTTCGTGGGACAGTGTGTTGAATGGAGTGTTCGCCAGCATTTGACGTGATGTCCTGACTCCGTGACCCTACAGAAGACCTCAAATTTTCCCTTTCCTGCTCTGTCAAGGCACGTCAAAGGCTGGGAAATTACAATGATTGTTGTCATTCTTGTTTCATGATCGTTTGGCCTCCTGACCATCGTCTGGACACAGATGGTTATAACATTAGGAACTCAGATGGAATGTCAGATTCAGTTTATAGCTAACGTGAAGAAATTTGTTATTCGTGCATCCATGGGTGTCAACTGATCTATGCAAATTGTAACAAGTGGAATTGAGTGACGGTGCAGTGGAGCTAAAGCAACCATTTGGGGTTACCAATAACTCCATCCAGTTTGGGAGACTTTCTGGTGCAACAAACTTTGATGACTGCTAGCCATCGAGGACGAAAGGGAATGGAAGTATTAACTTGCATTCAATCCCTTCATGTGGACGAAATGGTGCTGTACAAAGATTGTGGAACATGACTTCAACATTTGACCTCTTGAGGCTTTGGGGGAAAGCTTACTCAGGCGAATTGTCTAAGAGACCCCAGTGTTTTTACCTTAGTTAGGTTAGGAGCTTGAGATAAGGAAAGTGTGACAGGAAGGGAGGCTAGGGCAAGTGGCAACAGCGAGGTTTCCAGTAAGCTTCTTGTCACTTTATGCCTACTTCTCCATGTCAACTAGGGTTTCAACTTCTTCCGACGCCCACTTCACGCCCTGTTCGAAATGGTGCTGGTGCCGCATGAGCAGACATAATTCGCCATTTACGTTGCCACAGCATGCGCTAAGGTAAAGCCTTACCTCGCCGTGTGAATGCCTTCATCTGCATTGGTATACCTGTGTGAACTAGAATGAACTTGGAGACATGTAGTGGTATGCTTGACCGAGCTGGTTATAAGTTCACAAGTGCTATGCACAGGTCTCATGACGCACATGGTCCAATTCACTTGACCTCAACGCCTCTGCCTTCTAAAACACAGAGAAGGTAAATTAAGGGTCCATGAATAACCATTCAGCCGCAGAAAGTACATAATGCTAAAGAGCGATCTTGTAAGCATTTCAGCTTGCCTGTGCCGGATGGGATGATAAACGCGTAGAGGCTCACTGTAAGCACCAACCTTATAACTACGCATTCAATGCCATTTCATTTGAGTGCAACGAACATCGAGGCAATGATTTCGGAGGGGAATAGAGCCTTCTACGAGAGGGGGACCATTTCTGTGAAGCGAACTTGGATGCACCCATGGTGTGCGTTGAAGTCCTCATACACTAACTGGAGTAATTTGGTCTCACATGATGGGCAGGCACAAAGAAATGACCTGCCTCATCTGACCATTCAAATGGTTGTAGTCTGCTGCAAGCACTCTTTTACTCCAATTATGTTACCAAAGAACCCAACGGATCGCGGATGTCATCAAAGCGTAGCACAGTGGGAAGTCGAGAAGCTGTTCACTACTAGTGGTTCAGTGACCTAGGAAAATGGAAAGCTCATTCGACTCTGGCCTTAGATACGCAGCAGTCTACCGCTGATGTGGGAAAGGCGCATATTCATGCGGCAGAGAAGAGGGATTGGGAGAAGGGAAGAAAGTTACGATCACTTGCTTGTTACAATGCTAGTCGTCAAACCTTGTGGGATGTAAGTGGTCATAGTTGCTCCCTCGCTACACTTGCAGATCCACTTTTAAAACCTGACTCAGGGTCTTTCATTGACAGTGCACATTTCACAAAATAATAACTGGCCCTCGAGCTATAGCTGTTGCATGAATATGGCAGTGGAAAGCGCTGCCAACATCCGAGAATGGGGAAGAGTGAAGTGAAGCAGAACGTCACCACAACACAATTAACTCGCCTACACTAGTCGCCGTTACTTCCTGTCAGCGACCGCATCCTACTCACTTCGAGTTGGAAGGGGGCTGTTGAAGTAAAAGGCGACTCACACCACCACTAGTTTTCCTTCAAGATATTGACCACAAGGAAGCCAGTCTCATTCGCCTCATCCAAAGGCTTTTCCTCTTCAAGCCGTTCAAGTGCACCGCTACGTCACATCGTCCCTCTCTCTCACGACCAACACAGCTTGCGCATCAGTCAGGTGAATGCTTGAGATGCGTTGACTAAGGATTCTTCACATGCGCTCTGTCTCTCAGAGCAGACAAGTTTTTTCCCTTTCCCCTCCTCTTCCCCCTCCTCTTCCTCGTTCTGGTGAAAAAACGGTGGCCTTCTGTTCACAAAACCGATTCAACTGCGATTCTTGAGCATTCACTACAACTTCCTCCCTTCCTCCCGCATTGTTCGAAGGAACTCTTACACCAGTCCCAGATGCTTTTGCCGCCCCTTCAACATGTGGTTCTTGAAATGATTCCAAACAAGACCATCGCTGTCGTAACATTCAACCTCAAGTTCGCCACAAATGTTAAAAGAATTTATTTGTAGTCGGAACATTGAAAGCAACGAATTTAGGCAAAGAGAGTTGTGACACGCTTGTTATCATGCGGCTCACAGGCGCATTTCGCGTCCGGTTCTTCAAGTGGCTGCATTCACAAAAGTGCTGGTAACAGCAGCGATGCCAAGACGGCTAAAAGGAGAGGAAGAAGCAATTGTCGAGGACTACGATTGCAAATCGATGCAAACTTGGCTTCTTAGGGTCTATAGAAATGTGGATTCGAATGCTCTGCACTAGAGTGATTCAAAACCTACGCGTAGTATATGTGAAGGGAAAGTAAGGAGCAGTTATGCCAATGACATGTCCGACGTGCCTCAACAATGCATAGAAGTGCCTTACCATTGAGAGCGAGTGTCGCCAGGGAACCTGTGGGATGGAAATATGCAGAGAAAAGGTGGTTCAGTCACGCAATACCTAAGCTAGTGGATCAGTGCATTGGGATTGAAAGAAGACGATGAACGCTTCGACTTCGTTACCGTTTGATTGCATCAAGCGGAAAAGCGAGTCACAGTCGAAGCAGACAAGGGCCATGCAAATTTGAGTTGATTAGTGAGTGAGTGATAAGTAGACTTGCGTTACATTGTGTAGGAGAGTGAGAAGAGAGACTTACGTCTAGTTGTGCTCGCCTCTGAAGTCGGCATATCTAGATGCAAAAAGATTAATGGAAATATGAAAAATGATTTTATTTTGCAAATGTGGATCAATTTAGGTCCTGCAACATGCAAACGCGCGGTAAATATTAGTTAAGGGGTTGCATCATAAGGGAGAAACACACTTCACCAGTGTGAGCAGTGAAATCAGCCAAAGATAGTTGCATGATTAGCTTTCTGGAAGAGGTGGTGGATGAATGGAATCATCAAAAGCCAAATTAGTATAACTCCAATCTGCCATGGTTGGACACTGCTAGTCTCAATGAGGTAGGGACAAAGCAAGGTCTGACGACAGCCTGGTGGTGGCTGATGTGCGTGGGTCTGAGGTGTGTCGTTGGATAACGAGTTGTTCCAGCAGATGTCAAGAGTACTTAGCTCTCCATTGTCAGTACATGCTGAGGTACATGGTCTGGCCCAAAACAAACACTGGCAAAAATTAAAGACCTCAACCTGTAACTTGGCAAATGCAGCGCTGAAGGTCCTGCTACCCACGATGTGGAGAATGTAGCCTGGACTGAGTGTGTGGTGCTGTTGCTAGTCAAAACCAAGGAAGAGGATTATGGAGTCGTTTGGGTTGTCGTTCCCTCTACTCTACTCATCAGCTTCCTTGCAATGTGGCAGAATGCACGAAAGACTGCTAATGACATTGAAGGTGTTTGACGAACCAACACTTCAGCATCTTAGGCCCGATGACGACGATGTCTCGACTCAAAGGAGTGCCACATGCAACACTTAGTGCGTCGGCCTCGAAGCAACTAAGGCTATTAACCAGCGGCCTACTCAATGCTTTCGTGGCCAAAGTAAGGAGCAGGCATGTACTTGGATGATTAATGCAAGACCACGTAAAGAAGGAAGAATGCAGTGTTGTGGAATGAGGGACTGCTGCAACTAACCTCGCATTACAAACTTGGTTATGGAGCAACTCAATTCACTTACCGGTTCTAACTTGGTAAGCTAAAAGGTATGCCAAGCAAAGGGTTGCAAATTAGTTACTAGGAGATGCTTTCAGCGGCGTTACACCAATGCGAATTATTCCTAGCTAGTCTAATGTGATTCAGTTATGTTGCAGCAGTTTGTAAACACAAAGAAAGGCTTTTACAGAAAAGAATGTGGCGCTGTCTGACTGCTGTGGAATAGGCATGCGTTCGCACTCACCATTGCACGCCGCAATCTCCGGCGATTCGCCTAAATCAAATGGACACTTTCAGTCGCCTCGTAAGGATTTGTGCAGATTAGATCTGCTAACAGTTGGTGTTTTCTGTACTATATTTAACTCCAGAACACATCAGCTTAAAAGGTTACTAGTCAAGACGTTGCATTGCAAAGAAAGTTGGCCGGCCTAATCAGTCCGGACGCTCACTCACCTCCTTGCCTCCAGTCAACAGTAACAACAAGGCTTTGTTGCTTCCCTTCCCATTCCAATATGGTGTAATCAAGCGTATCATTATGTGTAAAGTTCAGAGCAAATATTCGCAGGTCGGATGTGTCATCTCTCGACAAATTACCTTGAAAGAGCAGAGAAGTCGTATTTGGTACATTAATTGTGTTCATGAACACGACAAATGACCTGTTTGAATGGTCAACAAACTCACGGCAAAAGGACGCTGCAGAATGTGAAAGTACGCTGCCCTTCCATCAGCACTTAAGGACTGTGTTCACCATAAGAGAAGCCTGTATTTCGGTGAGGAAAAAGGACAGAATAGGCAGAGCACAAAACCTTGATTAAGTGATGAACAGGATTGCGCGAACATGGCAATGACATTTCCATAGAAAATGCACAAACCGAGGATTCGCTGTTCGCGCCTCCAACAGCGAATTTGACTTCCACATGCGAATACCCCTTGCGGAATCGGGAAAGTGGAAACGATGTGTTCAAGTCGACCTCGCCTGTAAGGAAAAATTTGTAGCGGTTATGCTTCCTGGCTCATCCTCCTCACAACACTCAGGCAATTGAAGGGCTCAGATGGCACATCGACCAAATGAACCGTTCGAAGTGCTTCAGTTTCCAAGACAAGTGCTTGTATTATTAGTTTATTTCAAAAATGCATCCATCTTGAACTATTTCTGCAAATTCTTCTTTTTCTCCATCCACTCACCTTAATTTGGCTTCTGGAAATCACATTTTGGCACGAAAAATGTCGTTGAAATTGGTCGTCCAAGACGGATTTGCAATGTGTCCACGTTGGACACGTCGTTTACAGTGATGTTGACACTGTCTAAAATTACACGCAAAAGCGTCCTCTTACAGCGACTACAAGAGTTAGTCTTTTCGTCTTTCATTGTGCTATTCCAATCATCGCTGCTGCACAACTTGAAGTGATGTACTTTGTTGATGCACCACTCCTGGTTGTACTCAAGGGTTTCCTCATTAAAGCAGACGAATACAGTAAAGAGTCCTCGACTTTCTACTTACCTTCGTCGATTTGACAGGGGCTACCAAGGACTTTTCTATCAGCGTAGCACGTGCCATTTTCGACACCGACGTCAGAATAACGGAAATCCTTCGATATTGCTTCTATTGTCTACAATGAATCAAGAAAAGCCCGCTGTAGCCTCTAACACGGGATTCGAGTGCATCAGCCATGTGGCAGAATGGCATCATGCATTCTGCCTTCCAGTGCCTATGTCAATCGAAGTGGGGAAGGAATGTGTGGTGTAAATTTGGATCTTGAAGAAGCACAGAGAGGAAGCGTCTATCGTCGTGTTGGGAAAATACATCGATTCAAACAAATGTTTTACACTTACGTAACTTCCAAAATGCTAAAAATACATCAGTGGTGATCTTCCCTGCGGTGTTCCAACAATGCGAGAGCCCCACAGCAATGGCTCCGCTTCTGCTGCACAGAAGTAAAAAGCATTTAAAGTTTGTCTGATGAATTACTGAGAGTAAAATCAACTACGTTTTGGATCTGAGCACCTTTATTGCTAATTACTCCACTGTCACTGCAGAGAATGGTCCATTAACAAAGACTGAACTTATTGTCAACGCGTGCATAGGGTTATGCTACACGGTGGCTTGTTCAACAAGAATTGGAGTCGTAATGGAGAGATGAATACGTACCCGAGAAGTAGAAGAAAGTAACGAGAAAGAAGGCGAATCTGAGCATGGCACACTCTCCTTGTCTAGCCAATTGCCTTGTGTGCATTTATGTGCTGCTCACACTGACCTCTTCCCCACGGTTGGCTGGCTGGCTGGTTGGTTGGTTGGTTGGTTGGCTGGTTGATTGGGTGAGACTGCAGTCGCAGGAGCAAGTCGAAGATCATCGCACGTGTTTGTACCAGCATTGCGTGGGTGTCGGTTTGGGGCCTACACTAAGGCCTTACAAGTTTGGTACTTGTGACCAGGCAACGTAAAAAGACCCAAATTGTCTTCTTCAGTGGTAATTTCATCTTTTCGCTTTCTTATGATTGTGATTGACGATTGTGTCACGAATTTACGCGACAACATCAGGATGTTCTTCATGGTGAACTTGCACAAACAAGTGTCAATGTAGTTAATAGCTGTGGTTGACAGTTGAGAGTTTCCTCACCCGAATGCACTGTGAATAGGCCTTTCATTTGCTTTCACCTCGTTTAGAAGCCCCAGCCATCAATTTCAAATGGTCGCTGGAGAAGTTGTTGCTCTGCAATTATTTGCACTCACTTTGTAATGCTTGAACCAGTCAAAGCATTATTCTGATTGTCTCACCAACCCAGTGCTTCTACAACTCGAAAAGGTCATCCGAGTTCACGTAAGCACACCCATGTGAGCCAATGAATGAATGGTAACCAAAGGCGCTTATGCCAACGTGATCAAAGAGCAGATTGTTTCCACCCACACACAAGTGACTGAAGCAATTACAAAGTGGTGGCAGTAGTGGGAAAGCAGACATGAAATAACGAGAAGAACACCAAAGACAATGTGGTTAGCATCGTGGCAGGTGTGTGCACACATCGTGATGATGATCAGACGTGTAGAGGCTTTGCGATTCAATGCAAATCGGCATGACATGTCGTGGTTGGGCAGAATTCGAATAATTATTTGTCGCATGACAGACCCTAAAGTAGGGGATGGAAAGGTTTGGCACTTCGGAGTTCGCTTTGTATGAATTCCACAATTACTACTACCAGCTCACCACTCTGTATTGCTGCCCTCTGCTGTCTCCTTTCAAACCAGAAGAAGTCGAAGAAATTCCTAGACACATTCAACACCACAACACTCCCTAATGTAAAAATCTTGTGCACAAATGGTAGACTCAGCCAGAATTGAGGCAGACATCCCACACTTCCCCATGGTGCACCGTGATGGATAAGCTAACGACGACAAAATGACGTGGGACAAATGAGGTGGACTTGACAACTTGCTTGTGTGCCAAGGGCCAAATTAATGTAACTTTGAAGGGTTCATTCAAAGTGGACAACTAAATGTAAGTGTTGCACCCACGAAGGAGCACTGAGCGGCAGAAAAGCCGCCGCACTTAACCCACACAACTCGTGGAGTCTAATGATTCCAGCCTCCTACCTAAAAGAGAATGAATGAATGAATGAATGATCTGCCTCGCATCCGAACACAGCTGCTCCACTGTGGAGGCAAAGCGCATCAACTCCTCAATATACACTTGACCAAATATTGTAGATGTTGTTATCGGTCATTGTCAGTTTTCCTTCTGGACCGCAATATGCAATAAAGTAATAAGTCGCTATTCTAAGCAATCAAAGCACGCGCCTTATTTATTTTGATGGGCAGACAATCTTGCAAAGGTCATTCAAGTTCACTTGGACACACCTATGTGAATGAATGAATGAATGAGTGAGTGAAGGCATGGGCAAAGGCGTCTGCCTAACCAACTGCAAGTGTACATCAATGTATGTCGGAGTAATCAAAAGAGCACGGTATTTCTACTCACACACGTTTTTCAAAGTGGTGAGAAGTGCATCGGGAGAAATAGTAGTTAAGACGCAACGAGAAGATCACGAAGGTTACTCTGGTTTGCACTTGCATGCACATAGTGATCAGTGACTTAACCTGCCTCCGTCGGACATGCTGAGGCTTTGTGATTCAATTTGGAATTTGTCGAGTTCTCATTCGTCACACCTAAAGGAAAGAAAATGCCAGTCGGCGTAGTGTTGGGATCACTGCTCGACGTCTCCATCCAACGATACAAGAGGCAGAGGAATTGCTGAAATATGCACAGACTTAGTAGCAGTACACAAGGTGACCCACCCACATGACAACTCACAGCAGGCTTCAATACATGAGACAGAGGCGCATTTAATGGGTTGAACACATGCATTTAGACCAAGCACAACGTCTTCTTCTGTCTTCATTCATATCTCGAGGTGCTAAAATGGATGTATTTTGTGTTTCGGTATTCGAACTATTTTCACCTTACTTTGACATTAGTTTGTTAATCATTTATTGGCAGCAAACAACTTCGCTTCTGAAATGCATTATGCGAAAATGATTGCAGCCCTCATTCAAATTGTACTGAAACCCATCAAGTTAACTAAAAATTCGCTCGTCAATGATTCGCTGAATTAGTTCACTCGAAGATGATTGGCTGTAAGTCAGTAAATTGTCTGTGTCTGTCCTTGTCCCTTGCCAATTATAGCAGCGGTTGGATTTCGGTTAAACAGGCTTTAGATGCTAAAGTGAAGGTGAATACCATGCTATTTGAACAAACATAAGCCGATGTGGTGAAGAATCTGCTGCATCACGGTCGAAGTCAATGTTAATTTACCAATTCGACTGGTAAGATTATCATGGAACTTTAGCATGATTGAGGTTGTATCTCTACACCTTACCCTGTTTCGATAGGTACGGCGATGTTTTGTGTTGGAGCTTTTTGGTAAAGGTGATAGGCGTGTGGATGGGATCTTCGAGCTCTGCTGCAAAAGGAGGCAAATGAATTCGTGAATGGATGTGTCGGCTACATTGTCTCCGAGACTGTGGTGGACATGAATATCGTCTCGACCGCACGGCTGCCGAAGAGCAGTTTTGGTGGCAAGTGTATGCTGGAAGAGGTGGAAGACTGTAAAGTGTGGTGCCGTGATTCCTGCGTTCATGACGTGGCAGGTAGAAGGGAGTAATCGTTGGTGCGAACGAGGAGTGTGGATGCGTGGAGGAAGGAACTTCCACGTGCATCCCATCGCTGACGCACGCACACCAATCGATCAGTTGATCGATCGATGGGGGCGTTAGTCTCAAAGTAGTCGCGTATTGATCAACTGGTGAAGCGATCGATACACGGCAGGACAGTGACACATGCAATCTCAGTTGGTAGCAGTTCATCGACAGGCGAGGCGGTGGGTGGGTGGAAGCAACCCAAATGGATGGGGACTGTCGTCTCCGTTGACGAATCACTCGTGGTGCACGCATAGTCGGCCTCACCATTGAATGTGTATTCACGAATTGCGTCCACACAGTCGTTAAACCTGCTTAGCATGCCCTGCATCAAGAGTGCTCAGGTGGCGAACTTCAGTGCATTTGTAAGGCTCGTTCCGACGCTGCAATCTCCAAATCAGACTGAGCTGTATTTGGACTTGAACCTCCTTGCTTTCGATTTGTGTCTTCCTTCTCTTTCCTCCTCGACCTCCAACTCCTTGTCGACTGACAGTTGAACGCGCACTGTTCTTCGCTTTCGTCGGCGAATTGGAGGCATCTACACCCTCCTCTTTGTTCAACGCACAAAATGCAGTTTTGTCTCATGCATTGAAACCTGCTGTGAATAGTCAAGTGGGTGGGTCACCTTGTGTACTGGCACTAAGTCTGTGCATATTGCAACAAATCCTCCAGCCTTTAACTTACTCTATTGATTACGTCCAGTCTTATGCCTTTCACACGGCCCGTATGTCCAGTCCATTACAAAGACTGTGCGTCTTTGCGCGCCTGTAAAGCTGAGCCAAGTGCCCAGTCAGTTGCCTGTCTGACTGATAAGGAATTCCCTTACTGTCTGCAGATCGTCGGAATCACTTTAGTGCAATTGACGATGTCGACGTATGCTTCTACTTCATCATTTTGGATTGCTCGACAGGCCACCTCTACTTGAACTGAACCACTGACAGTTAGCCATTGGTCCTCTGACTAATCACAACCGTCACGACCGTCTTCTTGACCAAAACACGCTCTTTATAACACATCGCACGTGGACAAGTCTGCAGTGCTTTGAACTTGCATCATGCAGCCCTTGAGACCGATGCAACGCACATTAGAAAAGGAAATTGACCTCGTCACAGCTTTGTCGATCGCGTAGTTGGTCGCTCAGTCAGTAGCCCAGGATGAACGAGACACATTAGCCGAATCGGCACTAAGCTAGGCCATGGGAACGGAAGGGGAAGGAAGTCTTCACATGCACTGCAGACTCTATTAAGCCAAGTGACTCAATGTGTGCATCTTGTTTCCAACTAGACGCGAGACTAAATGGAGAATTCTCATTTGAATATCAATGTCTTTCTCGTGCATAAACGTAGATGTGAAGTCCAAGGAGACATCAAATTCATTATATATAAACTGCGAAGTTGAGAAGCATGCGTACCTGAGCGAAGTACGGAGTAATAGCGAAGTCCGACCTCAAATTTTGTTGCACATCACTAAACACGCAAACCTCTTCGAATGCAGCGCACACGCTCCTATCCACCTCAGTGCTTGGATCGTCACTGACAGCAAGAAGGGATATCCTTAGACAGTATTCCCTTGCCCAAACAGAACATAGTCGTCATTAGAACCCGTAAAGGAGGCGGCACAGAGACAGACACTATACTAACACGCAGCCAATGACCTTAAAGTTGACATATCAAACGAATCATTGACAAATGAACATTTGCTTTGCTTGACAATTTTTAGCACAAAACGAATGTAACCTGTAACCGGCATTTTTCATTTTTCGCTAGACACACGCAAAATAATGTGTTTTACTTGTTGGAAGGCCACTTTGACAAACTGACATCTAATTAAGAAAATAATAATTCGGATGAAACAACAGGAAAGTAATTCCTTGAAACGTCTCGAGACTCCCTGACTGCAAAGAATGCACATCGCCTGGGCGAAGAACATATAATTAGGGTGAAAGACAGGTCTCGGTTCCACATGAAATGATACGTGCAGAATTAGACAATTATTAATGTAGTACTTTGTCTGTTGTAACTACTGGCTTAGGTCAAGGTCACAGAGGTGGCTGTACTGCTCTAGCTGCGTTGGCTGGTCTCCGGACCACGTCAGCAGCCCATTTCCGTCTGTCCGGTGAATATATGAATTCTACCCCAGCATTCTGCCTTTTTGCCCTCGATGGAGCCTCAGGATACTACAATTAAGCACTTCAACCAGTGTCTTCTTTCATCCTTGGGTAAGTCTCAAGACATGCAATGGGAATTTTATTTTCAACAACCAACGTGTCTTTTTTTTGGCAAATAATAGCAAATCATCCTTTATGCGCCCAATCGCTAAATGTCCATAGCTCTTTTTTAAAAACACTTGATCGCAGTCCACATTCGTTTTACATTAAGTTCAACAAGCAAAATAAGTGTTCACTTGTCAATGATTCGTTCAATTTGTCAGTTTTTAGGTCATTAGTTGCATTTCAGTATATTGTCTGTGTGTGCGCTGGCTCTTTCGTCCATTCGAGTGCCGAATGGATTTTGGTTAAATAGACCTCAGATGCTGGAAAGAGAGCATGATTCTTCTGGTTTTGACGGTGGTCTGAACATTGAAGTGGGCAAGAGCGTGCGTGTTGAGGAGTTTCTGAGGGTTAATGAAGAACACGAGATTTGAAATTGGACCGTGCTATTACTCCGTACTTTGCTCAGGTACGTTCATAAGTGTAAATTTGGTTGCTGCTGTCCAATGCGTTGCTCATCTACATTGATGGAGTGTGTCTTTCTAATGTGAGGTGTAGTCCCTTGCACCTGCTGCTTCTTGCTCTCGCATTTTCCACGCGGTCCACTCGTTTGTCTACATACTTAGGGCGATAGTCTAGTTCACTGCTCCCAGTGCTGCTACTGATTGCGTAGATGCCTTCACGAAGCGTTGGAATGTACTAGTTGTTTGCAGGTGTGATGTTCGTGCACATTGACATTCGATCGTGTCATTGGCTGAATTTACTCTATTTTGTAGAAGACAATTCCACTTGCTTTCCTTTTTCGGTGACAGGAACAACTGACTTGCATTCGCTCATTGCTTGCGCTGTTGTCCTAGCCTAACCAGAGAAGTTTGTGTTTAGCAGGTTTACTTTATGTGGATGTGGTTTTAAGAATCCTGATTGGGACAATTTGTCGGTGTTTGCAGTACCATGGCAGTACTGTCATCAGTTGATGAGGTGTAATTCAGCAGCCTGCTTCATGGTCCGTATGAATGTTTGCAGTGAATCATAATTTGCACCCTTAAGTAAGCTTTCCTTTCCTTCCTCTTAAGTCGGAGCGGTAGCGTAGGCACTCTGTACAAGTGCATCAAAAAAGTGCATTCTCAATGGTCTACTTTTGATTGGGAAATTTGATGCTGCCTCGCCTCTCTTCATTGTGTTGCGAACTATGAAGAAAGCCTTCCTGAAGTTGGAGTTTGGGGGATGAGGAGCGATTTCTTCGGTTCCTTTGCTGATGTTATTTTGGTGATGAGCGGGCGAAGAGGCATGGGAAGATGACACGACTTTGAGTGGGTTAGGCTCTTTAGTGCTCCTCGTCGAAACCACTGAACTTTGCTCCTTGATTATTGTCAAACGAGGCTGTTTGGAATGGATGCCTTCGAAATGGGAATGAATGAATGTTATAAATGAGGTGTTCATTTGAGGGGTAGTATTATGATAATGGCGTGGACGGTGCGAGTAGGTGCTTTGGCCTGTTTACCCTTCTCACTGTGATGGTGATGACGAAGCCCCAGCATGGTCTCTGCTCTCGCTTTAGTCGTGGTAACAATTAGTCTTGGCTCTATTGGATTTGTCGCATGACTAGTAGTTGATTGGCGGGTAGCGGAGGCATGGACAGAAGTGTGCGATTGACGTTGCTCTCAAGGTAGACGTGCTGGTGAGGAAACTTGGCGGCTAGTAATCGATTGACATGCCCTCGAGATCTAGCTGACATACAACCTACACCGCGGTTAAAATTATTGCAGAACCTCGCCATGACTGAGGTGGCGTCCTTATCTTCTTTTGTATCGACAAGTACGGGCGTGTTAGTAGGGCCGGAGTTTGTCGACACAGGCGATGGATGGGTGGATAGGATCTTCGAATAGTACCACAAAAAGGGGCAAGTGATTTCGTGAAGTGCCGTATGTTAGCGAATATGCTTGACGGCTCTCAATCGATTGACGTGCCCTCGAGACCTAGCCAAATATGCTGGTTTGCTCCCCTCTTCCCACATCTCAGCACACTGGCCAGCTTCAAGTTTCGTTTTTTTTTAACTTTGCGTACTTTTAATTTACTTGTTTAATGAGTTACTTGGGCTGCAGGACCTTAACCAGGTAGACGGGCAAAGGTGGGAGGGGCCGTCCATTTCTCTTTCTTGACGTATCTTCGCGCATGACTGCCAATTTACCTACACGCGCTCCTTCGCCCCTTTCCCCATCTGTTTTACGTTTGTACGTTCTGGTGTAGTGTGAACGAGCTTGTTGAAGTTTCTGCATCTTTGTCAGAACCATCGGACAGTTGAAGGTGCTGAAATCGCCATCTACCTGCCTGAATGCGTCCGTGACGAGTGCAAGTATACTTTTACCTTGATGGCGCTGTCGCTACTGAATTTATTTAAGTAAGCAGTCGTTTTTAACGGGAGAGAATTGAGTGCTTTGCCTAGTCTAGCTGTTTTTCTAACGTGCAGTGTCGTGTGACCTTGCCTGAGCAACGCTGAAACAGTTACAGCTTTGGTTCAGGTCCAAACCTGCATTGCCGGTTGGCTTTGCGCGCCTGAATTTGTGGAATTTGTAATGCTTCTTCTGTTTCCCATTTCTGCATTCGTGCCTGCCAGTGTGCTGAGAGCACAGGAGTGCCATCTATGCAGTGAGTGCAATATTCCGGTTATGGTGCAGTCAGTGCGGTTGGCATAAGACTGTAGGAAGTGGCCGCTGTATTATAAATTCCGAGGGGCATCGTCTAAAGCTTGCAATGCTTCTTGGAGGGTGACGGAGACTGTCTTTCCTCTTCGTCCATTTATGCAATTCATACTTGTCAGTGTGCTGATTTCATGTCTAGGGTAGAGGACCAGCTTCACTTGTGTAGTTAGTCTAACGGAACAGTTATGCGTGGCAACGAGAGCTCACTATCCTTCTCCATTACTGCGTTCAGCTTGCTGCGGTGGACACACAATCGTAATTTCCCTATCTCCCATTTTTAGAGCAATCAGCGAAACATATGATGACTTCGATGGATTTGTGACCCCGCCTCTAATCAATGCATCTACCGGAGGGTACGCTTCCTCCAGTCGCGTGTACGGTCCAGCCTCACTGGTGTGTTTCGTATTTCTAACGATGTTTGTTCCTTCCTGCTCAACTATGGCCAGGCGAATATATTGGCTTGCTTAAATGATGGTCCTTGAAGTTCTTTCGTTTTGTTGTTGGTGATGTGGGCAAGCTGTACTCGAAGGTAGTGGAGGATGTTAGAATGGGGCATTGCAAACACTGTCGACGCCTCGCTTTGGTAGAAAGGGGTAGTTGTCCTTTGGGTGTGTTGGTGGATGGAAACGGTACTTTGCGCAAAATTGAGGACGAGAAATCGGCACCAAGTATCGCACTGCAATCCAAATTTCTCTCGTACGGCTGTCACATTCCGTTTTGATGAGCGCAGCCTGTTGGATGGTAGAGTCATGTGAACCTAGTAAGAAAGGGTCGAGAAGGCCTTGTGGATGTTGATCGAATTGGCCGCACCAGAGTCGAAGAGGAAATGCCATGCATGACCGTCCAGTTATAATGTGACGAAAGGAGAGCTGCTTGGTGGTAGATGGGATGGACGAAATGAAAGCCTCCCTAGTTGTGAGCCAAAGCACAGAGGGCCTTGGTATGAGACTGCTGGTTTGGTGACCAATTGCGGTTGTTGTGTCTCAGAACCATGTACGACTGCAGACGCTTCATTGTTGAGATCACAACCAACTTACAGCGGAAGTTGATAACTGTGTTACCGAGCTTCACGACCACAATGAGTAGGCAGGAGGGGCATCTCAGCTGCCCGTTTACCCAAGCACCTCTCAATTCCGGTTAAAAGTGAACTGTGGGGGGTCCGTTTTACAGGAGGTTGGAGGTTCTTTGATTTACTCACCTCGTCGTCCCTGCTCCCTGTGGCGAGTGTTTGTTCACCCTGATCGATGATGGGGCGGAGTGAGGTGGTGCAACAGTGTTTCAACTGGGCGTGCCAGGTTGGTCGGCGGATAGTAGGTCTTAGTGGAGGACTTGTAGGAATCGGAGCGTTGTCTAACGTTGGGAGTGGGAGAGTTGCATCGAGCCTGGTCCCAGCGTAATAGATT
Source organism: Taenia hydatigena (assembly GCA_036345935.2). NCBI lineage: Eukaryota > Metazoa > Platyhelminthes > Cestoda > Cyclophyllidea > Taeniidae > Taenia > Taenia hydatigena. The sequence goes on from JADWOT020000010.1 coordinate 11,690,466, forward strand.
CGCAGGCCATTCGTACATCCTCGGCCTTAGTCCTCGACTAACAAGTGGATCAACTGAGTGAGGCATGATTCATTTTGATGTGGTATAGGAGGCACAGTGATCAGGACTGTGCTCATTCACTCACTCCACGGTGGTTGATGACGTCCGTTGCGTCAAGAGATGCGTGTGCACTGACCGCTTCTGACCTTAAGTGGGTGCTCGAACCATGTGTGTGCGGGTCAGTGATCACAGGGTCCCCACTGCTTTGGTCCCGTGTAATTTATCAGTGCAGTAATCCGTCCACCGTGCATGCCTTTGGAATGAAGATTGTCTTTAGAACATTTTCGACTTGAAGATGACATCTAACCAAGAAGGTAGCGGTTGTCAGTGTCAGTGCAGTCATGTGTGTGCATCATGAAGCATTAGCTGCTGTTATGCGGTCGCTGTGATGCAGCCACAATGGGTGTTGAGGAAGGTGTGGAAGAGACTGGGTTGGGATAAAGGTAGTTGAAAATGCATCACAGACCCAACGCATTCCATGGCACGGCTTGTTGTTGGTGTGGTTCTAACGCATCCACCGGGTTCGCATCCCTCCATCGATGATGCTGACCCCTACATGTTTGCTTTCAGCAGACCAAAAGAACAATTTTGGAGCATAAAACTTCTACTCCGTTTCCAAATGGGGTCTGATGATGCAGTGTCTCCAACTTACATTTGGTCTAATTGTCTTTTGCCATGTATAAAACTTGCCCAAACATTGCTGTTCGTATCATCCCTTGACGCGGATTGACTTAAAGTTGGGAGTCGGCGAACGAAAGATGCAGACAACATCGATAAAAGCAACCATCGAGACGCACAGAAGCTATTTGGAACTTGGCTTTCGGGTGGCCCTCCTTCACATCATTCAGCGGGACGTGATGGGACTTAGCACGACCCTGTGCAAAATCATGCATGCAATACCACACATCATTTGACTTCTCAGGTTTGGGGATGAAAATGTTTCGCATTGGGGAGGACCGTTCGACAGCTATTCATTGTAGATGCACAAATTAAAAGTCGGAAACCGTAAAGAAAGATAGGTAAACTCGTAGTTGCTTCAGGTGAAAATTCAGCAGGCGAATAAAATGAGTGTGAACCAGTGATTCCCACTTGCATCCCATTGCTGACTCACGCGCACTAATCGATCAGTTGATCGATCGGAGCGTTAGTCTCAAAGCAGCTGCGTATTGGTCAACTGGTGAAGCGATCGATACACGGCAGGACACTGACACACGCAACTTCAGTTCACAGCAGTTCATCGTCAGGCGAGGCGGCGGGTGGGTGGGTGCAACCGAATGGATGGGAATTGTCGTCTCCGTTGGCGAAACACTCGTGGTGCACGCATAGTCGGCCTCACCATTGAATGTGCATTCACGAATTGCGTCCACACAGTCGCTAAACCTGCTCAACATGCCCTGCAACAAGAGTGCTCAGGTGGCGAACTTCGGTGCATTTGTAAGGCTCGTCGCAGCGCTTGCAATCTCCAAATCAGAATGAGCTGAATTTGGACTTGAACCTCCCTGCTTTCAATTTGTGTCTTCCTTCTCTTTCCTCCTCGACCTCCAACTCCTTGTCGACTGACAGTTGAACGCGCACTGTTCTTCGCTTTCGTCGGCGAATTGGAGGCATCTACACTCTCCTCTTTGATGGGGCTTTACAGTGTGCAAGAACTTGCGTTTGCCCATTCCGTTAAAAACTTAGAGGTAAGTCGCCAATTTCTTTTTCTATTTACATCTTAGTCACATTTACGCCACTTGATAGCACTTTTGCAAGCCCACAAACGTCAGCGTGCATATTGGATTAGTGTTAGTTGCCAAGCGTTGTTGGCCTATTTGAAATGCACTGTAGCAATCCAATGCATGACCAGACTGGAGTAGGCCAGACTTCGGCAGACTACTCCACCACCTCGTTTGTCAATCCACTTCACGAGAAAGACATCGATATTCAAATGAGAATTCTCCATTTAGTCTCGCGTCTAGTTGGAAACTAGATGCACACATTGAGTCACTTGGCCCAATAGAGTCTGCAGTGCATGTGAAGACTTCCTTCCCCCTCCGTTCCCATGGCCTAGCTTAGTGCCGATTCGGCTAATGTGTCTCGTTCATCCTGGGCTACTGACTGAGCGACCAACTACGCGATCGACAAAGCTGTGACGAGGTCAATTTCCTTTTCTAATGTGCGTTGCATCGGTCTCAAGGGCTGCATGATGCAAGTTCAAAGCACTGCAGACTTGTCCATGTGTGATGTGTTATAAAGAGCGTGTTTTGGTCAAGAAGACGGTCGGTTGTGGCTAGTCAGGGAACCAAGGGCCAACTGTCAGTGGTTCAGTTTGAATAGAGGAGGCCTGCCGAACAATCCAAAGTGACCAAGTGGAAGCGTTCGTCGACATCGGTAGTTGCATTACGGTGATTCTAACACCTGCAGACATCAAGGGACCTTTTCATCAGTCTGGAAGACAACTGACTAGGCATTCGGCTCAGCCCCTTAATAACCTTTCCAATGTCCACTCATGCGGAGCTTTTCAGACGCGCAAAGAGGCACACAGTGTGAAGGTAGATGGAGTATTGACGGGGAAGGGATGCATTTCCAACAGTTTTGTAATAGACCTAATATATAGACCGTGAGAAGGCAAAAGATTGGACACAATCAAGAGAGCAGGCTAAAGTTCAGATCAAATACACCTACTGACCACCACTCTTGTGAATACAATGCGGGAACGACTAAGTAAGCAGAGCCCACAATGAGCTAAAATAGTGAGATGAGGCAGGAAATAGAAGAACTGGCACGAAACGAGGCAAGGATCTGTTGAAGATATGATACCTTCATTGGCAATGAAGGAGGAGTGGAGCTCACGGAATCGGCATCGGTGAAGAATGCCGCTAAAGAAGGAAAGGAAGAAGCAACAGAAATAACTTTATCTTGAAAAAGTGCTAAAGTTAAACGCCAACGAGGCGCAGGATTAGTATGACATTTGCCTTCACTGAAATGGGAGTTAGGTGCATGAACTTGCAGCTGCCTGTCTGTTTTGTTAGGTTGATTGGGGAAATGGGGCATTGTAGGGCGTGGTAATGCAGCAGTGTGTTGGGCGTGGAAAGAGTTGTACTGGAAGAATGGGATCCACCTACGGAAGTTACGTTGGACCAGGCCTTGAGAAGGGAGGAGGAGGAGGCGGAAATATCTAAACAAGTAATCACTATGCGTGCTTGCTTTAAGGACGCCTAAAGAAAGCCAAAATCTTCCACTTCCAAAGAGCGTTAGAGAACATGACAAGCTCTCATGACGAAGACGAAGGCGCACGGATGCGCCCGTTTTTTCGCAGATCCTTGGAAAGGCTGACAGAGAAGCATTACAAGGTCCAGAAAGTCGGAAGCACACAACTAACCTGCAATGCAGGTCTGACCCTGAGCCACAGTTGTGCCTGTTTCAACGACACTCAGTCAAGCCCATAAGTCACTTGCACGCAAGCAAGTCAGCCGGACTAGGTGAAGCATTCAATCCTCTCCCATCACAAACAACAACTACCTGCTTAAATAACGTTGGTAGTGCTGATGCCATCACGGACGCAGTGAGGAGAGGAGGAGGTGTCGATTCCAGCGCCTCCACATTCAGGCGGTCGTGCCAGAGATGCAGCAACTTCGACAAGCTCGCTCACACTAGACCGCAAAGTACAAACACCTCGACGGATGGGATGGATGGGAGAGGAGGTGGGTAGATAGGTACGTAGCTAGCCATGCGCGTGGGTAGATCCATGGACAGAGAAATGAGCCGACCCTCCCACCACTGCCTACCCATTTGTCCAAGCCTCTACCACCCAAATAACCCATTAAGCAGACATATGAAAAGTGTGTAAACCAACAAATAAATCTCAACTCTTGACCCGTCAAGTTTATTCACTGACTTGTTTGCATGCCAAACTCACACCTTTGTCCATGCCTCCACGAGACGCCTATCAACAACCAGTCGTACGGCAAAAAACAATCGAGCCAAAGCTAATTACCACTACGTCTGAAGCGAGGCCAGGTATCACTCCGAGGCTACTTCATCGCCATAGCAGGGGAAGTAAACAGGCCGGGATTATTAGTGTGCTGCCTTCACACTTATCACCACAGCACTGTATCCCCGGTGAACACTTCATTCATTTATTCATTCATTCATTCATTCATTCATTCATTCGCCCATTCACCCACATTTCGGAGGCAACCATCCAAAGAAAGCCTCTTCCAACAACAATCAGACGACAAAGTTTGGTAGTTTGGACGAAGAGCGCTAAACAGAGCCTTATCCACTCAAAGTCCTGTCTTTTCCCATGTCCATCCGCTCCACCGCTAACAATACAACACTAACAAAGCAACCGACAAAATTGCTTGACAATGCGTAAAATCTAAATTGGACTAGAAAATGGTACTCGAATTTCAAGAAGGCTTTCTCCAAGTCAGCTAAACCACAAGGCAGGGTGAAGCAGCAGATTATAAGGTAGACTGCCCAAACCGATAACAACAGCTCCATGCCACTCTGAATTAAACACTGACAACTTGTCTTGATCAGAATTCGCAAAAGTACATTCACTTACACCACAGAAACGGCTATACACAATGGCGGAGACAATAAACAAACCCACACTACTTGTTCTTTGCACAGAAAAACGAAAACAAATGGCATTGTCCGTTACAAAATGGAATCAATTCAGTCAAAGTGATGGTCTAGCGTCAACGAACGCACACATCTAACTTGCGAACATTCAACACACGCCAACCCTGCGTGAAGGAACCCGAGTGACTAGTGACGGAGGAGGGAGCAATAGCACAGACTATCGCTCCAAATATGAACAAACAAGTGGACCGCGTAGGAATTGAAAAAGCAGGATAAGGCAGATGGAAAAGACAACACGTCATGGTGGGGCGGTACACTTCATCAAGGGAAATGCACATAAATGTACACTCATGCAAACCAATAAATTAACAAGTTCCTTTCCCCACGCATCCACACTCCTCACTCACACCGACGATTACTCCCTTCTTTCTGCCTCCCACGTCCTGATCGCAGGAATCACGACGCCACACTTTACAGTCTCCCACCTCTTTCAGCATACACTTGCCACCAAAACTGCTCTTCAGCAGCCGTGCGGTCGAGACGATATTCATGTCCACCACAGTCTCGGAGACAATGTAGCCGGTACACCCATTCACGAAGTCATTTGCCTCCTTTTGCAGTGGAGCTCAAAGATCCTATCCACCCACCTATCACCTCTGCCAAAAAGCTCCAACACAAAAGCATCGCCATATCTATTGAAACAAGGTGAGATGCAGAGATACAACCCCAATCATTCTGAAGTTCCATGATAATCTTACCAGTCGAATTGGTAAATCAACATTGACTTCAACCGTGACGCAGCAGATTCTTCACCACATCGGCTTGTGTTCGTTCAAACGGCATGTTATTCGCCTTCAGTGTAGCATCTAAAGCCTGTTTAACCAAAATCCAACCGCTGCTAGAATTGGCAACGGACAAGGACAGACACAGACAATTTACTAACTCACAGCCAATCATCTTTGTCTGGACTAATGCAGCGAATCATTAACGAGCGAATATTTATTTAACCTGATGAGTTTTCAGTACAACATGAATGGGAACTGTAATCATTTTTCGCATAATGCATGTCAGAAGCGAAGTTGTTTATTGCTAAAAATGATAAACAAATTGATGGTAATGTAAGGAAGGAATAGCTCGAATACCGAAACACAAAATACATCCATTTCAGCGTCTCGAGATATGAATGAAGACAGAAGAAGACATTGTGCTCGGTCCAAATGCATTTGTTCAACACACGAAATGCACCTTTGTCTCATGCATCGAAACGTGCTGTGAATAGTCAGGTGGGTGGGTCACCTTGTGTACTGCTACTAAGTCTGTGCATATTGCAACAATTCCTCCGCCTCTTTTATGGCTGGATGGAGACGCTGAGCAGTGATCCCAACACTACGACAACTGACAATTCCTAAATTGAATCACAAAGCCTCAGCATGTCCGACGGAGGCAGGTTAAGTCACTGATCACAATGTGCATGCAAGTGCAAACTAAAGTAGCCTTGGTGATCTTCCGTTGCGTCTTGACTACTGCTTATTGTGATACACTTGTCACCACTTTTAAACACGTGTGTGAGCAAATTAACACGCTCTTTTGATTACTTTGGCACATACTGATGCACCCTCGCATTTGGCTGGGCAGACGCCCTCAATCATGCCTTCTCTCATTCATTCATTCACTCATTCGCATGGGTGTGCCTACGTGAACTTGAGTGAACTTTGTGAGTTGCAGAAGCGCTGAGACTGTCTGCCCATCAGAGTAAATAATGCACCTGCTTAGATTGGTTAGAAGAGCAACTTAATTTCATGCTACACGATTTGCGTTATTCATTTATGGGAATCTGCTTAATTTTAGCGCAAAAAATGTTTGGCGATGGCAAATCCAACTCCACAAAAATTTTCATGCTGTTCCATTGAAGTGACGTTGGGTTGTGTGAAGAGATGAGGCCTCAAGTAAACGTCATTCACGCTCCCAAGCAGACCCAACCCGGACACGCGTACTCGCACACACGGATCATGTCAATAGTTTCATGTTCTCAGGCTGTACTACATGGCGCATTGATAGACAACACTTGGACATTGCTGTGGTGTTCACTGGTGGATCGCCTGCATTTGCGATTGTTGCCCTCCACTTGTGGAAGCCAGTTTCGAATTGCCTGCCTTGAATTTAAGCGGTGGCACCGACTCTTTGTACATGCAAGTTCAGTAGTGGGAGGAGATAATGCGATGTCAGTGCGCTCGCCACTTGAGTCGCGTTAGTGTTTTCGAAGTCACTCAATGCGGTGTCCACCTCACCTCACCTCACCTGTCCGCAAACGAGGCAACACTGATGCCTTATTGGATAGTTCAAGCTGTAAGTCCAAGTCACCGTGAGGGATGCCGTATGCTCGTCGACTGTCCTGATTCCTCAAGAGCTCCCCCAACTCAATCACTGCCAGCCTCAACTCAGTTCTTCCAATGTTTGATGTCAGGATAACAGTCTTCAAAATAGTTGTCTGGTGTTGTCCATGTCTCCACGAGCCGCCAATCAACAACCAGTCGTACGGCAAAAAACAATGAAGCCAAAGCTAATTACCACTACGACTAAAGCGAGGCCAGATATCTCTCCAAGGCTACTTCATCGCCACAGTAGAGGAGGCAAACAGGCTGGGATGACTAGTGTGCTGCCTTCACACTCATCACCGCAGCACTGCATCTCCCATAAACGCTTCACTCATTCATTCATTCACCCATTCATCCACGTTTCGAAGGCAACCATCCAAAGAAAGCCTCTTTCCACAATAATCAGGCGACAAAGTTTGGTGGTTTGGACTATGAGCACTAGACGGAGCCTTATCCACTCAAAGTCGTGTCTTTTCCTATGTCCATCCGCTCCACTGCAAACAACACAACACTAACAAAGCAACCGACAAAATTGCTTGACAATGCGCTAAATCTAAGTTAAACGAGAATATGGTGATCAAATTTCAATGAGGCTTTTCCCAAGTCAGCAAAGCAGCAGCAGCAGCAGCAGCAGGTATCTATGCAGATTATAAGGTAGATTGCTGTACCACATCCTATCAACATCCATCATGCCCAAACCGATAATAACAGCTCCATGCCACTCTAAATTAAACACTGACGACTTGTCTTAAACAGATTCCGCAAAAGTACATTCACTTACACCACAGAAACGGCTATGCACAATGGTGGAGACAATAGGCAAGCGCAAACCACTTGGCCTTTTCACAGAAAAACTAGAACAAATGGCATTGTCGGCCACAAAATAGAATCAATTCAGTCAAAGTGATGGTCTCACGTCAACGAACGCACACATCTGACTTGCGAACATTCAACACACGCCAACCCCAAGTGAATGAGTTCGAATAACCAGTGGCGGAGGAGGGTGCGATAGCACAGACTATCGCTCCAACTATGCACATACAAGTGGACCACGTGGGACTTCAAAAAGCAGCATAAGGCAGATGAAAAAGACAACACATCATAGCAAGGCGGTACACTTCTTCATCATGCTACACGATTTGCGTTCTTCATTTATGCGAATGCGCTTAATTGTAATGCAAACACTGTTTGCTGACGGCAAATCTAACTCCATCAACCCTTTCGTGCTGTTCTGTTGAAGTGACGTTGGGTTGTGTGAAGAGATGAGACCTCAAGTAAACGTCATTCACGCTCCCAAGCAGACCCAACCCGGACACGCGTACTCGCACACAAGTGTCATGCCAATGGGGTCATGTTCTCAGGCTGTGCTACATGGCGCGCTGATAGACAACATTTGGACATTGCTGTGGTACTTGCTGAACGATGTTCTGCCACTTGGTGCGCCTTTGTGGGTGCAACATTTCCATTTAGTTGTCCATTTTGAGTGGAATCTCGGAGTAGCATTGAATTTGGCCCTTGGCACACAAGCGAGTTGTCAAGTTTACCCTATTTCCCTTAAGTGACTTTTTCATCATTAGCTTATCCATTATGTTTCACCATGGGAAGTGCTGAATGTTTACCTCGATGCTGGCTGAATCTACCATTGAATGTGTCTACGAATCTCTCCACTTTCCTCCGGATTGAGAAGGAGACGGCAGAGGGCAGCAACACAGAATGGCGAGCTGGCAGCAATAATTACGGAATTTATACAAAGCGAAATCCAAATAGCCTAACCTCTCCATCCCCTGCTTTGCGGTCTTTCATCCGACATACAATTAATCGAAGTCTGCCCACCCACGACATGTCATGCCGATTTGCATTGAATCGCAAAGCCTCTACACGTCTGATCATCGTCACGATGTGCATACACACCTGCCACGATGCTCAGCACATTGACTTTGGTGTTCTTCTCGTTATTTCATGTCTGCTTTCCCACTACTACCACCACTTTGAACATTTTCCATCGCACACGTGTGTTAAAAGAGACAACCTGCGCCTTTGATCAATTTGGCATACACTGATACACAATTGCAATTGGCTGGTCAGACGCCTTCAGTTACCATTCATTCATTCATTCATTAATTCAATCGTTCACATGGGCGTGCCTACGTGAACTTGAATGACCTTTGTGAGTTGCAGAAGCACTGAGATGGTGAGACCATCAGAATAATGCTTACACTGATTTAAAAATCACAAGGTGTGTACAAATGCTTTGCGGCGCAGCAATTTCTCAAGCGATCGTTTGAAATTGATGGTTGGGACTTCTGAACGAGGTGAAAGCAAATGAAAGGCCTATTCACAGTGCTTTCGGGTGAGGAAACTCTCAACTGTCAACCACAATTGTTAAATGCACCGCCACTTGCTTGTGCGAGTTCACCAAGAAGAACAACATCCTGATGTTGCCACATGAAGTCGTGACATAATCGTCAATCACAATCATAGAAGTGCTGACATTTGTTTGCAGTGAAAAGATCAGATTACGTCATAAGAAGACGATTTTGGTCTTCTTACGTTGCCTGGTCGCAAGTACCAAGCTTGTAAGGCCTTAGTGTAGGCCCCAAACCGACACCCACGCAATGCTTGCCACTGCAGTCTCACCCGATCAACCAACCAGCCAATCGTAGTGAAGGGGTCAGTGAGCAGCACATAAATGCACACGAGACAGTTGGCTAGACAAGGAGAGTGTGCCATGCTGAGATTCACCTTCTTTCTCGTTACTTTCTTCTACTTCTCGGGTACGTATTCATCCCTCCATTACGACTTCATTTCGTGTTGCACAAGTCATCGTGTGCTATAATCCAACACATGCGCCGATGTTAAGTTTAGTCTTTGGTAATGGGCCATTCTTTGCAGTGACAGCCGAGTATTTAGCGACGAATGCATGCACATTTCAAAATGTACCTGATTGTGCTCTCATTAATGCATCAGGCAAAGATCAAATGCTTTTTACTTCTGTGCAGCAGAAGCGGAGCCAGTTCTGTGGGGCTCTCGCATTGTTGGAACACCGCAGGGACCATCACCACTGATGTACTTTCGTTTGCCCAAAAGTGCCGTATGTATCAAACATTTGTTTAAATCGATGTATTTTGTCAACACGACGATAGACGCTTTCTCGTGTGCTTCTTCAAGATCCAAATTCACACCACACATTCCTTTCCCACTTCGATTGGCATAGGCGCTGGAAGGCAGAGTGCACAATGCCATCCTGCCACATGGCTGATGCACCCAAATGCCATGTTAGAGGTTACAGCGAGCTTTTCTTGATTCATTGTAGGCAATAGAAGCAATATCGAAGGATTTCCATTGGTCTGGAGTCAGTGTTGAAAATGGCACGTGCTACGTCAATGAAGAAGTCTTCGGTAGGCCCTGCCAAATGAATGCAGGTAGGTGGAAGAGCGAGAACTCTTTGCTCTATTCGTCTACTTTAATGCCGAAAGCCTTGAGTACGACCAGGGCTAGTGCATCAGAACTTTGTTTGGTGCATCAACAAAGCAAACGACTTCAAGTTGACTTTGTGCAGCAGCAGTAGTTGGAATTGCACAATGTCTGTGTGTGCACGAAAAGATAAAAGACTGAATCTTGTAGTTGCTGTAAGAGGACATCTTTGTGTGCAATTTTAGAAAGTGCCAACATCACTGTAAACGACGTGTCCAAAGTGGAGGTGCTGGAAATATGGGGTGGAGGAGAATCATTTGCGACTGCATTCTTTGTGCCGAATTGTACCTTCCAGAAGCCAAAGCAAGGTGAGTGGATGGAGAGGGAGAAGAATTTGCAAAATACTTCAAGATGGATGCCCTCTTGAAATAAACTAATGATACAAACACTTGACTTGGAAAGTGGGTCATTTGGAATTGTTCATGTGGTTGATGTGCCATCTGAGCCCTTCAACTGCCTGAGGGTTGTGAAGAGGACGAGTCAGGAAGCATAATCACTACAACTTTGTCCACATAGATGAAATCGACTTGAACACATCGTTTCCACTTTCCCGATTTCGGAAGGGGCATTCGCATGTGGAGATCGAATTTGCTGTCGGAGGCAGGAACGGTGAAGCCTCGGTCTGTACATTTTCTATGGAAAGCTCCTTACGACGCTCGCGAAGTCCTCTTCATCACTTGCCCATACCTTTTGTGCTGCGTCTATTCTGTCCTTTATCCTCTCCAAAATACAGGTCTTCCTTACGGTGAACGGAGTCCCTAAGTGCCAGTGGAGGGGCAGTGTGCTTTCTCCTTATCCAGCGTCTTTCTGCCGTGAGTTTGTTGAGCATTCAACCAGGTCATTTCTCGCCTTCATGAAGCATACTAATTAAGCTTTCCTCTGCTTATTCAAGGCAATATGTCGAGAGATGACGCAGCTGACCTGAGAATATTTGCCCTGAACTTCACACGAAATGATGCGCTTACTTCTACCACATTTGAATGGAATGTGGGGCGAAAAATCCTCGTTGTTACCGTTGATTGGGAGCAAGAAGGTGAGTGAGTGAGTGAGTGAGCGTCCGGGCTGATAAGGTGGGCCTATTTCCTTCCTTTTCAATGGTTCATGTTGACTGATTAGAAGTTATGCATGGTCCTGAGCACTCCAACTATTGACAGACCTAAACTGCACAAGTCCTTACGGGGTAATTGACAGTGTTGCGTTGGTTTAGGTGAATCGCCAGAAATCGCGGCGTGCAATGGTAAGTGCGAACGCATGCCTATTCCACAGTGGTCAGACAGCGCCACGTTCTTTACACTGAAGACCTTCTTTGTGTTTGCAAACTGCTCCAATAAGAGTGAAGCACATTCAAGTAGCTAGGACTGCTTTATCATGGTTCAATATCGCAGGAAGCAATTCCTGCATATTAGAGTACCTTGGATGCTGAGGTGTTGGTTCAACAAACGCGATGTTATCACTAGTGTTTGGTACCTTTTGTCACACTGTAAGGATGTCGATAAGCAGAGTAGATGTCAGGACATCCCAAACATCTCCACAATCCTCTTCCTCGGTTTTGACTGGCGACAACACCACACGGTCAGTTCAAGCCGCGTCTTTTTGAAGTGTCGTAAGCAAAAGTCCCGATGCTCGGGCAGTCAATTCAAAGCCACTTCTTCCTCCTCGTGGAAACCGGTGCCTTTGAATGATGCATTTAGTAAGCTGCACGAGGGACAGTTTAAGGTGTTTGATTTGTACTAGCGTTTCCTCTGAGCCACACTAGACCATGCTCCGCCTGCATTTCCCGAACTATCTGCTTCACACCGAGTTCAACATCTTAACCCATTTTACTGGTGACTAACTGCGGTAATTCTACGATTTGTTTACAGAACTAAGACTTCATTCGCTACAATCAACCCGTACACGTAAGCCGCCATTCTGGCTGCTCGCCTGCCCATTTTTGGTTTCCTTTATCCAACTATTTCTGCTTCTCATAGCTACAACATCCTATCGTGAGTTACGGCGGTTGCTTCCAACACTAGCTGGAAGTTTCGTTCGATTTTCTTCAGTTAGCGCAAGACGTTCTCTCCCACGTCACAATAAGCCTGCTTCATCCATCTTACTTTTAAAAAGGATCAAAAAAAGTGTTGCCTCAATGTGTGAATTTGGGATGTGCAAATTAACTAGCCAAACCCTTCATGCAGTGCTGTTTCTGATTTTGTCGACCCACTTTGCACTTGAATTCTGCATTGCCGTACCACATTGCGCACCTAGACACGTCAACTTCAATGGCAAGCGAGGCTAGCACTGAGTCTTTCCCCACATTCTCTTGCAAAACGCAACACGCTGTCACCTGTTAGGATAAAGCCGCTTTGTCATGAACTTAAATGCTACTTACTAATTAGCAAAACAATGCATAAACTTTGCTTCCCTCCTGATGCAATTAAACAGCAACGACCTCCTCTGGTAAGTCGGTGCACCGATCCCTTTTTAACCAAGCTAAATGCACCGATCCAGTCAATCGAGTGTCACTTGACTAAGGCACCTACTCTGCCTTTTTGCTTCCCACAGGTCCCACGGCAATGCTCGCTATCTACGGTGAGACGCTCATTTGCATTATCAAGACACGTCGAACATGACGAGCTTTCGTTTGATGCTGCTTGCTTCTAGAGCATTGGGGATTCCATCCCTTCATATCGATGGAACGCCTGTTACTACTTACTGTCCACTATGTATTCTTTGCATAGTTTTGAAGCACTCCAAGGCAGTACATTGGAACGCACACTTCTACAATTCCTAAGAAGCCAAGTCTGCATCAATCTGCAATCGTAGTCATTGACAATCTCTTCTTTTTCGCCTTTCAGCCATCCTGGCATCACTGCTGGCACCAACGCTTTTATGGATGTAGCCATTCGAAGAACCGGGAGCGAAATGTGCTTGAGGACTGCACACTAACAAGCATGTCACGACTTTCTTTGCCTAAACTTGTCGCATTGCGAACCCGCTGACAACAAATAAATTCCTCTTACATTTGAGCCGAAGTTGGGTTTCAATACCACGGCAACAGTAGCCGTGTGTTATGAGATCGCGAACAAGGAGAAGACAAGGGAGGAAATGAACCTTAATTTCTCACTGAAATTGGACCATTCGCAGTGTCCACATCTTGCTGTAAGGCATGTTGTCTGCTGTTTTAGGTAGCCGTTGCACTTCATTCAGCAGTCCGGAACCAGAGGTGGACAGGAATTAGTAACAAGACTATGCTGCGACAATGTTCAATGATTTTACATCAGTTGAGGAGGAAGCAAAATCGTGCACTGCTTGGCAGTGTCTCCGCAACCCCAACACTTATTTAAACGCATGTCAACTACTTCTTCATCCCTTGGCCCTGCGGCATTAGTTACGCCTAGCCGCTTAAAGTCCACCACTTCCAACTTTTGAACACTGATGCATGAGCACTCACCTCTTCAGCCTGACGTTCTCCTCACCTGATGCAGAGACTGGAATTGCGAGCGTAGTCGAGGGTTGAGAAGGCAGTTTGCAATCGCTGCACCCCACTTGCCAATGGGTGGTTCAAATTGAGTGCAACAGCGACAGCAATGACGTGGTTAGCATTGCGTACCTCTTTGTAAATGCTTGATGTAGCTGGCGGATGCACAGTAATCACGAGATGGCCGTTCGATTTTGGGCAGCTTTAGTAAGTTGCCCATTTGGCTTTTGCGAAAACCAATCAAAGTGGCTGCGAACTAGGCAAGTAATCTAGCAGAGGCATGTCAACCAGTCGACTGAAACATCATAAAACCAAAATTTGGGCATATCTAGGTGGGAGGCATAAGTGACTTAGTCTTTGTGCATCATACTGCATTATAAAAGGCTATGGTGACTATCTCAACGGAGGGAAGTTTGACGCATGGAAACTTTGTTCATCTGGTCGGCTCCTGGTCCAATCTAGGTGATCAGTTGTCGCACCACAGAAATGGGCTCTCGCATAGATTAGTCTACTTCCCTCCGAAGGCACAACAACGCTGCGTTGATGTCAGTTGCACTCAAATAAAGTGGCATCAAATGCGCGGTTGTAGGTTCGGTGCTTACAGTAGGTTCACACACCTGCAATGAAGTAATGTGAAGAGATGCGAATATTTGACCTCACCCTCCAGTAAACGCTTTCGCTTCACAGGCTAGGGTACAATCCTCCGCATTCTGCTTCTTCCAGCATCCACTTTTAACTAATTGGGCTCCTCTCCAGCCAATTCAAGCACGTCATCGGGCCCGCTTCTTGTGTGTGTACCTTGGTGTCTAACATCGACGAAAAGGAAAGAGAGAGCCTCATTTCACATGGCACGGATTTGTGCCGAGTGGATTGGATGGGCCAAGTTGGTGTTGGTGCTGACTTGAATGGCAGTGCATAAGGCGTCTCTGAGGGTGAGGCGTGTACGCTAGATCAGATGGCTCCACGCACCCTCTTCTTTCCTATTTCATATAGGTCTGTCATAATCTAGCCTAGGTAGCCATTCTCGTCAGTTGTGATCACGTCCAATCTAGCGAGATCTGGTCAAGCCTAGTCATGCGAACCGTGCTACAGTGCTTCCAAAGTGGGACATGAATGTCGGGCAAATTGTTATTGCATTAGGAGGTCTCCTGGTGAATTGACGCACGCAAATGAAGTAAGGGAGAAGGAGAGACAGATATTACAGGAAGAGGCGAAAAGAAGGAGAGGGAGAAGGAGGAGGAGGAGGTTGGTAGCACAACTCACCTCTAGGTTCTACCACACCCGTCTGCTTTGGTCCTCTGACGTCTCTGGAATGGCAAGGTGGGAAGTTGGGAGTGACGACAAGATAGAGAGAGGGGGCAAAGGAGACAGAGGATGAAACGAAGACCAGAGGCGAGGAGGAGACAAAGTGAGTTGGGGGCACCGACAAATAAGTGAATAGCAGGAACCACAGCACGAAGCAGGATGAATGTCAGAAGACGATACAAGGTGTAGAAGAGCATCTCTGATGGTTTGCTGTTTGA
Source organism: Taenia hydatigena (assembly GCA_036345935.2). NCBI lineage: Eukaryota > Metazoa > Platyhelminthes > Cestoda > Cyclophyllidea > Taeniidae > Taenia > Taenia hydatigena. The sequence continues at coordinate 11,705,906 of JADWOT020000010.1, forward strand.
TTGACCTCTTTGAAGCTGGCACGTGTGAATCGATTTGTAGCACGTGCCGCGCGGTTTCCTAATGTCGTCTGGTGTGAGCTCTGAACAGCATCCCTCGTGGGTGGTTTTATGTGGGAGCAGACATCACTTGCCTTTGTGCTTCTCACCTTAAGCGACTGTCGTGCATCATAGTGCATGCAAAGAAGACGAAAGGGAATGAGGAGAATCACCGACACGACTGTGCTTTGGGTTAAGTGCGCTGCCCTGACGAGACTGCTTGTCCTCGGCCATTTTATCTCTGATGTTGCCTTTTGAAAGGACACCTTTGGGACAGTTGGGGAGAGTAGGAGCAATAAGAGTTATGAATCGGGCAAAGAAATTGGGGACTCACACCTGGTGATTGCTATGGAGCTTGCGGAGATGCATTTTAGGCCACTTGTTGCCTTGCGCCAGGGGAGACAATGGCAGTGATTATACCTCTTCAGTGAAGGCGAAGCAACATGACTGTGCAGCTAAAAGGAAGCAAGAAGGGAAGTAGAGGAAGGGATGGGGAATGATCATCATCGAATGCCTCTGCACAGTGCTGCACTGCATTCCGTATTCTCTTTCCTCTTCTTTCCATGTTTTCCTCAGTTCATTCACTCATTCATTTGCCTGACCATGTATTTGAGTGATGCATGCAGCATGTATGGCTTTCTACCAAACGACACACTCGAGAATGCAACTTACTATTTTGCCGCAATAAGTAGCAATGCTAGATCTGCGCATGTGACGTTCATTTCTTTTGGTCCTCTGAGGTCTTTGGAATAGCAGCGTTGGAGGTTAGAAGAGTTAAAGTGGATCGAGAGATAGAAAAAGATGGTAAGGTGGTTGATGTGAAGTAGACCGAAGGTGAGTAGACTCCGACCACGCATCACTTTCAATAGCGACTGACAAATCCACCCTTCAGCAAATCCTTATTCTTGCACTCAGATGAATGCCTTTGGCTGCTGTGTTTGCTTTAGCACCAAATCCGATCACTCACACAGCTGTAGAAATGTCTACGTGAATATCTGCTTCGCGTAGCAACGGCTACCAGGCATGAGTTTATTTATAATGCCATTCCACCCCAAACCTCAGCAGCAACGTGGCTTGAAACACCTAACATCAGGTAAGAGACAAGTACACACATGACGGAGGCAAAGTTCATAAACGACATTCGCACCAAGTTACGATGAATGTTTACTCGAGTTTATCTCTTGTTATGCACAGTGGTCAGACACTTTGGACAACGCCAGATAACGTGGATGATTGGATTAAGAACGGATGATCAAGCACCCACCCGGTTAAAAGCAATGAAGGTGATGGATCGTTTGGCTGCAGGTTGGTACGAGGAACTGCAGCATTATGACGTGATGTATGTTGTGCTTTGACAAGCTAGTAGTGTGTCCTTCTCCCAAAGTCTTCCCACAAATGCAATTTGGCAGTCATGTTATCAGAATTATTGGAATAATCATGTCAGTGGGATTTGTCGTGCTCATTGGACACGACTGCAGCTGTTGTGCTCTCCAAAAGGGTGTTTGAGTACTTCCTCCTCCATTGGTAGTCTGAATGTCGTCTCCTGCAACTTCAGCAGATGCAATCTGGACAAGCCTAAGGCAAGGTCGTAAAGGTTCCGCAGCCACTGAGGCGTCAGTGTGCAGTCTGCACTGTTGCCACACAAAGTGTCGACCCATCACTATGGTTGACATTGCTTTTTAAATGCCAGGTTGTTCTTGCAGATGTGAAGATATTTTTAGATGGAATATTTGTTGACGCAGGTGATGGATGGAAGCAAGCATCTCGAATTCTGCCGCAGGGAATCGGGACGGCTGAACGAATGAGACAGCATATCAGCTATGTTCCCTACAAGTGTGCAAAAGACAGGTATTTCGTTGAGGCTCTGCCACCGCTGAAGGTGCTTTTGGTAATCAGCGAGGCGGGATGCGAGCGGTGCCCTACCGTGAAACTTGCGTTGTGACGTGGTAGGCAAATTAATAGGTGCGTATAAATGCACATTCATGCATATTTGGAAGATCCCCTATTTATTATGCGAACTATTTGCTGTTTGCGTACTTAGATGAGGTGTGACATCTGACTGCGAGGTGTAGTCGTCTTGCACCGGCTACAGTCACTGCGTGTTCTGTGGGGGTCCAATGCTGGTTTGGATGCTTTCCCCAGCACTGGTGTATTTTAAATTTTGGTAGTTCTAACTTTTGTGCTCATTGACATTTGGTCGTACCATTGGTAGGCTTTGTTCATTTTGCGCACCTTGTTGTCGCTCTCCGTTTGGAGGGGCAGATGGCGTACGTTCGTGGATTACTCGTATTGCCATTCGAACCTGACGGAGGAAGGTTGTGTATAGCGGACCTCAATGAAAATGCATGTGCTGTTTGGGAATTTTGATTGGGACAGGTTGTTTGTGTTGATTACAAAGTACGCTGATTTGTCTGTTACCGGATTGGGTGTACTAGATGCTGATAGGCAAGAAACGGCAGTTCGCGTCATTCCACTTGTTGAAATCTACAGTAGGCTGTAATCGTTCCCTCCAAATAAGTGTTCTTTTTTCCCACTGCGCACAGGTGTGTCGACTGAGTAAGTTCTAATCGACCCATTTGTGGTTAGAAAACTTGCAGCCGCTTTGCTTCTTCGCATTGTTTTGTGGATTTGAGGAGGACTGTCTCGTGATTTGTTTCACATTTTTGGACGCAGCCAGATTTTGCTGGATGTTGAGCGATTTCGTAGGCTCCTTCTGCTGATGTTAATCGAAAAGCGGCCAAATAGCAGGGAAGAGGATGCGACTTTGAGTGAGTCTGACTGTTTGGTGCGCCTTGTGTAAACCACCGAACTGTGCACATTTATTACTTGTGAAAAGAAGCATCCTAGGATGCGTGTCTCGGAAATGCTTATGAATGAAGTGTTTATTGGAGGCGTATTGTCACTTTCATGCTTTCTTTATTAGGCTAAGCCTAGCACTTTGTTTGTAGAGGGTTCCTCCTCTTCCCTCTTACCGCCCTTGCTACTATAAGTCAGAACGCGCCTCAACACCCTTATTACGGGTAAGAGAGAGGGTACGGAGAGATCTTGAAGGAGATTTTGGGACGGGGATAAGTCGCGCTCTTGGGAGTCACCACGCTGCTCCGCAACCACATTCAACTTGTCGTAACCGAGGATGGATTTCGTTTTTAATGAATGTTGTTCAGTTGACCACGTCTTCCTTATGACACTACTTTGTGCTGATTCTACTCATTGACGCGATCTCCTCGTATAAGCTGATGTTTTTTTTAACAGAAAGGTTTAGAGGCGATTGCTTGGAGAAGTGGAGTCTCTTTTGCCTTTTGTTATGTTGTGAAGAGTGGACATCAATCCACTTGCAGACTCTTGGTGGGTGGAGTGTTGGGGCTTTTGTGATTTGGACTATACTATTGCGTGGAAGATAGGTTGATTTCTTGTCTCAAGTTGTAACTTTCACTATAGTTGATAAGTGGATTTTATGCGCTTTATTTGTAATAGTCGTTCCTCGTCCTATTCTCTGGATAAGCCCTACGACTTCCACTTCCACGTATAGCTTCGTTTTAAGAGAGGATGGTCTCTTGTGTTGTAGGCAGATCTAGTAAGTCTATTGCTTTTCAAAACCTGTGCATTCGTCGCACGGTCGCGAGAGCTTGTCTTCATGTGGAGCAGTGAGACGAGTGGTTGTGGTCTACAGGTCATTGATGCAAACCGTATGGTAGTGTTTGATCCTGGCTGGAATCCAGCTGACGGCGACCAGGTCGCAGCGCGTGTGCAGCGTGTCGTAGAGAAATAACAGTTTCCATGCTTGTCGCATCACTTCGGTTTTTCAAACATCCCGATTGCGATTTGTTTTTGGGTGAGGACGTGAGAGGAGAGAGTGTTTTGATTGCAGTTGTGAGGTGGAAGGACGTTTTGGTCTGATTGAGCTGAATGAGGTCTTTGCGTGTTACTCAGAGACTGGCCTGACATACATGAGAGGTTGGTCACAAAGGTGGTTTTCCTTTCCCTCCATCCCATCCTGCATTGCCCTCGAAATTGGGGGGAATTATCGTCTCTTGCGCAGTCTTGCGTAATATAGACACTGGGGAATTACCACTGTGTGCGGGACTTCCACTGACTGATGGACGTCTACACCGATCAAATGTCCAATTGCTGACTGGGTTGACGTCTTTGGGTGGTACGGGTATCCACGATTGTGGACGTCTTCTTTCACGAGAAGCTTTGTTCAACATCGCACTTTGTCGTGCACAGGCACTGGTAGTGGCCTGTGTCATTCTGGATAAATGATGTCGAATTCGTGGATGACGTGAGCTGGCGCCTACTACATCACGTGATACGGTTGCATAGTAATTGCTCATGCAGACATAAAACCAGCACCTCTGTGTGGACCTTATTTCCCTCGTACTGATCGAGGCCTTACCCGACCCGTGCTTGCTGCTTTCGTGTCGCAGGTTCAAATGCCGATGGTGTGTGGATGGAATGCAGACGAGAGGTCGGCTATTCAAGGCGTCTTGTAAGTGCAATTGGTTGGTGTGGAAACACGGCTACCATGGTGAGGCTCATGAAGGAGACCATGCGTCGAGAGGGAAAGGGAACGCTGGAACGATTCACTGTATTCTTTGGCATCACTTGAACGTGGAACAGCACGAAACTCTCTAAACTCCGAATTCTCACTGTTCCTGATGTCTGCATCCCCCTCGCCGAGCTGTGATGATGTCTCGACGGTGTTGTATGTTCCTGTAAATTTTCCATCATTAGTAAATCCAAAAATGTTACTCTTTTATTAGTGTTTCTTCGCAAACAAAAGGATGTGAGGATTGAATGGGCTTGCGCAGGTGATGATGAATTCGCTTGTTTTTCATCGACGTGGACGAGGTGTGTGGGATGAGGTATCATTGCTTGCGGCACGGGCGTTTGCGTGTCCCTTTGGTGACGGAGCAAAGAAGTAGCTTATCTGGAGCCAGAGAACCGTCTTGTAGAGCAAACCAA